>AWWV01015128.1:0-23734 GCA_001974805.1 Corchorus capsularis
ATTAAAATATAAACTAACAAAAGTATTATTATCAAGTTTAAAAGTTAAAATAAGTTGTCTAATCATTAATTATTCATATTTTTTAAAACTAATTAAGTTAAAAATTTATTTAAATTATATAGTGATTGGTCTGTTTCTATTTTTGGAGCATGTTGGTATAACAAGAATTTAAAGTTTTAAAAATGAGAAGAAGAGTAACATACAATTATTTCCTTTGACTTATAAAGTTAGAGATGTCAATCGGGCAGGTTGGGTGGGTTTCGGGTTATCGTCACTTGGGTCCAGGTTTAATGAGTTAGGTAATTTTCTCGGATCATTCGGGTTATCGTTTATTTTTCTGGTCAAATCGGGATCGATCGGATTGGACAGGTTATTGGGTTCATGTCATATTTTGACAGTTTTACTTATAATTAATGGGTCACGTGCAACGCACGTGAGAGTGAAGACTAGTTAATAAAAATGAAAACAATTGGAAATCAAAGAAAAATCTAAATAATCTAAGGAGAAAATTTTAAGAAAATGATTTATTTATTTATCTTATTAATAGATGCATTGTGAGCAAAAATATTGATAGGAGCAACAACTTAGAAAAAAAAAAGTACTACTATAATTTTTATTCTGCATTCTGTAATTTGCAATCATCACACGAACTGAGCTTTGGCTTGGAGCGTTGTTGGGTACTTGGGTTAATCTCACCGTTAAGACTTAAGAAGAGTGGCCAATGCCTGCCTCCTATAATTTTTTTATCCCTTCAGTCTTAGATTTCCTGTCGAACACAATCGATGTTGAATGGGATCACAATCAATTAATCATATTAAATGAAGTGAGAAATAAATAGTTTTATTTTTTGACTAAAAGAAAATATCGACGGCCTATTAGCTCAGTTGGTTAGAGCGTTGTGCTAATAACGCGAAGGTCGCAGGTTCGAAACCTGCATGGGCCAATAATATCATCTTTTTTTTTATTTGCATTTTAGTCATGACTTTGTGACATTCTGGTTCAACATCTTACATGGCAAACTTTGATTCCTAGCCATTTCATTTTCACATATTGTTTCTTCAGTTGCTTAAACAATAAACAATCGAAGCAACATTCATTAAATTGAAATTACTTCACATATCAATCATAAACTTCTATCCTCTGTTTTTTAGGCGTGTGTTATCTACAGCTACAGCCTACAAGCAAGAAATGGAACAAATAATGCAAAATGACACTTAATACAACATGGATTATCAAAACACTGTTCTCTTCATCTGTATTAACTTCAAGAAAGTTATGGAGAAATAATTGGCAATAACAAAAAAGGGTGGCTTCAAATTTCGATTGGCCAGCAACTTCCATGCACATAATTTACACCTTGATTATGTAAAATTTGAAGAGAGAAATAAAAATAGGAATGGGGCGATTAATGCTGTAAGGATTACTATATACTAATACTAACAATTTATTTAATATATCTACATCCTAAGAATAGAAGAAAAAGATCAAGTGTGGAGACGTAAACATGACCATTTCATAAGTAATCCATTGGAAGTTCCCAATCATCATCTGCATCCCTCATCTTTGAACGCGATTTCCGGCCTCTAGAACCTCTTCTAGTATTGGATCTAGCTGGCCTTTCATCAACATACTCCGTGTCGTCATCTATGGAAATACCAGCATTCTGGTCATCCCAGAAACCCTGCCATAAGTAGGCCAGAGATTTAACTGGTGGAAGAATATAGTAGATATATAGTACATATATATGTTAGCAAGCAGACTGCTGGCAAGCTTTTTCACTTTTGTAAAATGATATTAGCCTACTTAGGATGTTAAACCAAGTTTGAGTTATGGCTTATGGGTGCATATCTCACACAACACAGAATCAAATGTCAGCGACAATCAGATAGCATTAGACATTTTCAGATGATCTCTAGAATTCAGAGGTTAGTATTATAAAGATCTCAAAAGAATCAGGAAGTAAGATCATAACAGCATCCATTTATTGTATAAACATGGTAGACATAAAATATGTTGATAGCCATAGGCTACTATATGCATGCTCAGATTCAGTTCAGTCAGCCAAAGACAACAGAAGAAACATAATTTTAACAATACAAACGTTGCATGCTTGTAACCAGACTCATGAAAAGTTGCTCCTTTGCCCCAATATAAGCTTTGTAGTATTAAAAAAAAAAAACTTCTAAGTTCTGATTGCAGGCACAAGATTAAACCTTTTCCCCAGGGCATGCATATGGAAATCTTGTTGCATAAAATAGCCATGAATCTCTACAAGTGTACCAGTAATATACAATTGAAATGACAATGGCTACTTTCAAACTTACCACTGGGTCCAAAATAGATGTTGGCAGAGAACTACTTTTATATAGTAAAATTTAGTGATTTATAAGATACCTTTGTCAGCCTCTGTATTCGTGAGGCTGCAGCTTCATGCACAATTACTGTGTCAGCTATAACTTCCAGCACATCCTCAACAAGCAAAGCATAAGTGGTCACCTGGAATCATAATCTAGTCACGACAGTAAACCAGCAACATCTGCATTCATCCTATTATCACTTGACACTAACTGTATTAAAACAAAAGGGAGTAGTCAAACTACCAAACTTGATGGAATAATGGATATCCCAAAAGAATCCAGCTCAAGAGATTCAACAGCCCCTGAATTAATGTTGAAAGTATAGCCCCGCACCTAGAGTCATATAAGATATGCAATAAGATCATTAAGAATCAAGCTGAAATAAGCAGAAAGGTTCTAGGGCATAAAGTATGTACTAACCTTCCCAATGTTTTGGTTTCCTGGCGTTACAACTCTATATCCTACCTAACAAATGCCAGAATATAAGCTCCCATATAGTAAAATCTGATATATAAGTTAATGAAAAAGAAATTTTCTAATAACCATGAGAAAGGAGAAGATGAAATTGACATCCAAGGAAGATGGCTAATGAACAAATCCTACCAGAGTATCAAGTCTAATCATTTTAAATTCATTCTCCATCACACTCTCATCTTCAACAAGCACAACATCACCGACCTGTGAAAGAAAAGAAAAAAATTGTAAAGCATTACATATTATCAGAATAAGGTAAATTTGTGAAGGAAATAAGACACATGTACTGCAGACTGGAATATGATTAACAGTATTAAAATGAACTTGCAAAATATATAATCTATTATACCTTGTTGATATCTTGTAGAAGAAACCTTTCTGATTCCCCAGCAAGCAAGCTTGGCCTTACTTCAACAACCAAAACCAGCCACTGAAACAAATATAACAATACAAGACATTTTATAAGCTAGATTTAAATTTGTAAGGAACTTTGGCTACTTCCTTTAGCAAATTATATATTTGTTCAAAATTTTACAATATGTCAAAGATGCAAAACATGTTCAAACAACAAACACACTTGTACCATATAGAAACAAAATCATACATTTTAAAATTCAAAAAGTTAAAGCTTTAACTTCTAATTTGGTAACATTAGTACTTTATCCCCTTATTGTCTTCCATCCAAGAACACTTTTTTGATGATACTCTTGGATATGAAATAATTCATGCATGTAGATAGAATGAAAACCAAAATTCCAAATTCAACAGCAAATAGGCAAAAATATATATCAATGGGATGTGAAGAAGAAAGTACTGAACTGAAGTGGTATCCACCCATAATTGAGAGACAAAGCCTAAGCTTTGAGCAGACTGGATGCTTATCACTTGCTTTGCCACCATGTTTGACCTCTTCATCAATTGCCTCTTCTTTCTGCTTTCCATTTTAACCAATTCATCCCTACTTTCTCCACTCCCCTTCTCGCTCTCGCTCCCGAATTCCTCTTTGTCACCAATTTTCTCTAAGCTAGCATCGGTGCGAAGCCGTTTAAGCTCCAAGTCATCGCTCCCTTTGTCTTCAAATTTCAACTCCCCAGATCCCTCTGCCTCTGGGCCTGATTTTGGTTTCATAGTGCATTGAATAAGCTGTAATCTGCCATTATTTCTGATAATTGGAAAATGGGTAGCCGGAATTTGTGAGTTACTGAGCGTTGAATTACCAAGTCTGATAATGGAGGAGGAAAACGGCAGGGGGCTTGGAGGGCTCCAAATGATGCAGTTGCACATGCTAATACCTCAGAGCTTTGTCGTCAGAACTCTGCGGCTGCGGGTTATGGGTAAGGGCCGCCGCCACCCACTTCGACGACGCTGCTCAGCCTTAGAGGCTACAAGGACACAGAATTTCGTCCAAGTTTATGGACAAGAAGATGTGATGTTTGAGTAGCAGGCTTCAATGACTGAACCAGAAAAAGGAACTGAAAATCGCAATTGTGCATGGATACGCCGAAAGTGGCAAAAGGGCGGATTGGGTTCGGTTTGTTTTAAAGCTTTGTCAGTTCAAAATCATTTTTTTGGCCAAAAAAAAGTTCAAAATCATTTTGGGTTTCATCTTTTGGGTTCGGGCCGAGTTCCATTCTTCTTTTGGGTTTAATCATGTAGGTTTTGAGCTATGATTTGAATCATTTTGGGTAGGCCGAGGGAATGAAATTTTTATTGACCATTTCACTATTTAAATGGAAAATTTTGATATTTTTTGTTATTATAATTGGAAAAAAAATCTAACACTACCTAATTTTTGGAACCATACTTACGTAAACGTTTTATCAATTAATTAATTAAATTATTATTCGAACTTAGAAGGAAAGATATCATGCACAACGGCTCATGGGCTTTCCATTTGCCCTGAGCCACCTGATGATCTTCTCACCCTGTTGAATGAAGACCGGCTTGGCATTGGCACACCAAAACCGTAGTATTTGCTAAATTTCTTTATTTTCTGTTCTTTTGTAGCAAAAAAAAAAAAATGGAAAGATATCATGTGATTCATCTCCATTACGATAATACAAATGCCAAATGCTAGAAAATT
This sequence comes from Corchorus capsularis, assembly GCA_001974805.1. Lineage (NCBI taxonomy): Eukaryota > Viridiplantae > Streptophyta > Magnoliopsida > Malvales > Malvaceae > Corchorus > Corchorus capsularis. Next base: position 4,915 of record AWWV01015128.1, read on the forward strand.
TTAAGCCACATTTTTTTCGCAATAATTTATCATATCACTTTTAAACACTTTTTATTGAAATCGAGATTTTCACAACCACAACAACATGGCCAAATAGACCTAAGACCTTTATCAGTCTATCTTTTCTTTTTCTTTTTCTTTTTCCATTTGTTTGCACTTATGCTCCAATAAAAACATTTAACAAACAACAAAGAAAATAATCGGAATAAAAGTCGATGAGATATACCTTCCATTATTCAAAGATTTGTCGATGGAAGCCCTAAAATACTGTTAAAGAGAGAGAGAGACTGACTGATTGATAGGTGAACAATTTAGGCCTATAGAATTTGACATGAGAGATCTATTTCTTAGAAGTTCTTTATATGTAGTTTCACGATATATTTTTTGCAGTATCTCACATTGAATGCAATAAGTTAATTGCATTTTTCCTTTATAGACAGTTGTAATTACACGAGTTGGTAAAAGGTGAACACCTCAAAATAAGAGAAAGAGTGAGAGTGTGAGAGAGACTGACTGACTGACTGGCTGATGAATGAGCGACTTGCAGAGTTTGACATGAGAGATATGTTTCTTAGAAGTTCTTTATATATAGTTTCACGATACATTTTCGACAGTGTCCCACATTAAATGCAATACTTTAACTGCATTTTCCTTTATGGACATTTGTAATTAAACGAGTTGATACAAGATGAACACCTCAAAATGAGATAGAGAGAGGCTGACAGACAGACTGACTGGCTGATGGGTGAGCGATTTAGGCATGCAGAATTTGACATGAGAGATATGTTTCTTAGAAGTCCTTTATATGTAGTTTCATGATACATTTTTTGCGATATCTCACATTAAATGCAATAAGTTAATTGCATTTTCCTTTACACGAGTTGGTACCTCGAAAAAAAGTGACATGTATTAAGAGTTTAGACTTAAATTGAACATTAAGCAAGTAAACGTTCTTAGTTAAAATGCTCAATTGAGGACTCAACATTAGTGTGTTTGCTTAATTTTAACTCTAGCCTTTTAATTTGTTCAATTGAGTGTCTAACATTTTATTTTGACAAATTAATGGCCTAGGAGGATCTAACATTTTATTTTGACAAATTAAGGCTTGATGTTTGAATAGGATCTAGTAATGAATATAAATGCCTGATAGTAGCAGGTTCATGAACTAATTTTTAAAGCCAATTTCATTTCACATAAAGTTCATTTCATTAATTATTTTTCTTTTTTTTTTTTAAAAAAAAGAAAGAAAATGAAAAGAAAAAGCAACGTGAAGACGCAACCGTAAGGCGTAAGCTGAATCCAACTCTGAAAAAAAGGCAGCATATTCGAAGTTGGCTCCAACTAGATCTCCTTCATTATCAAAAAAAAAAAAAACCAACCTAATCCACCGACCAACGTAAACAAGCCACGTGTACGTGCAATGCATTCAAAAGTCAAAAGAAAGAATATAGGCGAAAACAAAGAATAGAATATGCGGGGGGACGGTTTGTTAATAAGTGGCGAGGCGTCGCGTTTATTTTAACTTTCAAGCATTCGTTTCGTTTCACGTCAAAAAGCAACCAAAGAAAGAAGGTTCCCCTACGCTTCGCCCTTCTTCCTCCTCGCGCACCCTTCCCCAGGTTTGATATTTCTTCTTCCGTTTAACTTAATTCCCCAAACCTTATCTCTTTCCGCAATCATTATTTTCTTCTTGTTTCTCGCTTTACATGGTAATTGGAATTTAATCAAAGATTTTATGATCGATCATTATGTCATCTTTAATTGTTGTATCGTTATTATTTAATAATAATAATGACCCTGAATTTCCGTTTCTGAATTTGATGGCTTTTTATCAATAAATTTGTTCCCTTCTTTTTGTTAGCATTGTTTGTTGATCTTTATTACAAGTATTTCCCTGCATGTGTTTCTGTTACTTTATGTTGTTTATATGATCGTTTGTTCTGTTCAGATATTTATTTTTCTTAGATTTTCTTTAGGTCTATTTGGTTGATCAAAATTCAATAGAAAAGAACTTGTTCAGCTTTTGAATCTATTTACATGTATGTAAATCCTCGCAATTTCAATTTTCTGGAGAATTGGGTTGCTTTTTCCAATCAAGTTTGAAACTTTTCTTTTTTTCTTTTTTTTTTCTTATATTGTCTTGAATCTTGATCATTATTTTAGCCATTAGATTAAGAGTCTTGATTTTTCTGCTTTAGATAATAGCTATCATTTATCATTAATGAAGGAACTTTTTTCTTTGTCCTTATCAACCCAAATTTAAGCTTTCATTGTCCTTTTCCTTTAAATTTATTTATGTAATTGAATCAATTTGTTTGTTTATATTTATCACGTTAAAGAATCATGGATTGTTTGAATTTTTTGTGTTGCTGACTTTGCAATCTTGTTTTGAACTTTGATTGGCAGATTTGATTGCATGATCTTCATGAATTCGACAACTACTGGAGCATCCGCTGTTTCCTGCATCTCGGGAAATAAGAACAACTTCTTCTTCTGGATCTTGTTCTGCTTACTTCCAAAGTTTCTTGGAACTCCTATCAGATACGTCAACTTTATTGTGACTGAGGCCATTGATAGAAGTCCTTCAGTAGTGCTCCCTTAGAAAAGGAGACTTTCTGGGACGGTTGAGTTGAGCTGTCTCAGTTATCATCCGTGATTCAGTTGGCAAATTTGCCTCTTAATACTTCCATAAGATGGTTTTCTCACAGGTAGCTGGTTTGAGCAAGTCTGATACATGTAAACCATTTGATGCCCAGCTACTGTTTCCTGTAAGCCCCCTGGAAGTGGTTGTGCCTGATCAGGCTGAGTTAGATTTCTCTGATGTGTTTGGCCCCCTGCCAGTTCAGGCCTCAATAGAAGTCAATTGTGATGGACTAGACAATATTGTTTCTACTGCAGTTGGAAGTGAGCTTGTTTATGATGAACCTGCTGTTGTTTACAGCCGATCACATTCTTTGCTTGGCCCCTCTTCTCGTGTCTGTCAGTTGAAGCTAAGCAAACTAACTCTATGTGAGACAGGGGATTCTGTGGATATAGTAGAGTGTTTCAAGGGAGAAACCATCAGTGAAGTTGAGGAGCACTCTTTTGGAGATTGTGATGATAAGTCCCTTGAAGATGTTGATGGAGATCATGATAAGATCCATAGCATAGGCATTGAGGATTTTGAGATTCTAAAAGTTGTTGGGCAGGGTGCATTTGGAAAGGTATATCAGGTGAGGAAGAAGGGCACATCAGACATTTATGCAATGAAGGTTATGCGGAAGGACAAGATAATGGAGAAGAATCATGCAGAGTACATGAAAGCTGAGAGGGATATCTTAACAAAAGTTGATCATCCTTTTGTTGTCCAGCTCAGACACTCATTCCAAGTAATTTATATCTCCTCATTCTTCAACGAATCTAAAATTTAGAATTTATATGTAAATGCTTGTTATAGATGTTTTAGACAAACTTCTAGAAAATTAAGTTTCTCATGGTTTGATTTGCAGACCAAATATAGGTTGTACCTTGTTCTGGATTTCATAAATGGGGGGCACCTTTTCTTTCAGCTTTACCACCATGGTCTTTTCAGGTATCATTGTTATCCTTGGATTTCACTTTTATTATAATGTGGCCAAACAATGTTAATGGGTAGTTTTGATTTGTTTATCAGAGAGGATCTGGCTCGGATCTACACTGCCGAGATTGTTTCTGCAGTTTCGCACCTTCATGCAAATGGAATAATGCACAGGGATCTTAAACCTGAAAATATTCTTCTGGATGCTGATGGCCATGTATTAACTTTTTCCCTCTTTATATATATCTCTATTTGTGTCCTATATCTGGAGAATATTTAAAAGTTTGATCATTTACCTTGTTTTATGTAGGTTGTGTTGACTGATTTTGGCCTGTCTAAGGAATTTGATGAAAACACTAGATCTATTTCACTGTGTGGAACAGTGGAATACATGTCGCCTGAAATAATAACTGGGAAGGGCCATGATAAGGCAGCAGATTGGTGGAGTGTTGGGATTTTATTATATGAAATGCTTACTGGAAAGGTGCTTCCCTCTTTGCTGCTTTCTTCTTTTTGCATCTAGCATCACTTGTTAATATTGGCCTACTTTCAATTGTTATATAACTAGGTTTTATTATTTTCTCTCTGTTCCTTAATGTTAGCAGTAGAAGACAAATGATGGTAAATTCCAAAAGAAACTGGTGGTATATAGTATAGACATCCATTATAATTTACTCGATGTCTGTGATAGATGATTGAATGGTCTTCATTATGAATCTGCACAACCTTTGGTACCTATATTAGAGATTATTTATATCTGTCGATTGTATGGATAACCATATCAAGTTTAAAGAATGAAATAGGATTACAGCAAGAAGCATTGGTTCAGATAGAGGTCCAAGGAGAGAGTGATTTCCTTTGTTGACAACTGAAACATTTCTTGTACTTGGAAATTAGTTGATAAGACGTGGTAAGACTTGGTAACATCTATGAATGACCTTTTAGGACTCTTTTCGAGATGCAGCTTTGCAGCTTTCCGAAAGAATTTATCTTAAACAGCTTTAAAATGTACATTTGTTTTGCTGTTTCAACATTTTTGTGGTAGGTTTGAGGGGAAACTAAATTTTGGTGTTCTCTATTCCTGCAGCCCCCTTTCGTTGGTGGAAACAGGGAAAAGGTTCAGCAAAAGATTGTTAAGGAGAGGATAAAGCTGCCTGCATTCCTTTCTAGTGAAGCACATTCTCTGTTGAAAGGGGTAAACATTCAAAGCCTTAATTTCTGTTTCTAGTTTTTTGCCTCAGTCTTGAGTGCCGACACATTATTTGCATTTTACTGGTTCATTTCATGATGAATTCCTTGAAGCCAGGAGGTTGGCATCTCCTTCCAACCATATCTCACATCATGGAGGCAATGTTTGGATCTCTGAATCATTTTTCAGGAACTGTTTGTTGTGTTTTACTTATTACTTATTAGTGATTCAAAAGGTTGAGATAATTGGGTTTTTGTTGTTTCAGCTGCTGAATAAAGATGCCAGTAAGCGCCTTGGAAGTGGACCAACTGGGGGCGAGGAAATCAAGCGACACAAGTGGTTCAAGCCAATCAACTGGAAGAAACTGGAGGCAAGACAAATCCAACCCTGTTTTCGTCCTGAAGTTGCTGGGAAGCATTGCATTGCCAACTTTGACAAGCGATGGACCGATATGCCATTGTCATTTTCTCCAGCTTCTAGCCCAAAGACTGATGTAAATCCTTTCAGCGGTTTCAGTTATACAAGGCCTGCAACACCCATCCTTCAGAGTAGTTCCTTGTGCTAGTGTGTCTTGGACCATACTCTTTCTTGCTTGAAAGATCTAGTTGCTAGGAAGGCATGAAAAAGCCGTAATGTTCTTTATTTGCATTATGTTCTACACTGAGATTATATAAATATTATGTTCTATGATTAAAAACATGGTGGCCCATTGAAGTTATCACTTTTTTGCTGACTGGGAAAGCCAAATCAGGCTGTTTCATATCCACAGAAAATTTGCTCAGTGGATAAATGATAGAAAGACACGTGGAAAAAGTTCAGCCTCTGGCCCTTTTGCTGACGCTTTAATTTCACTTTGTTATAATACAGAGAGTTAATAACAAACATAAGAGCTCAATCCCTTCTGATAAAAATCCAGTATGGCTTCCCTGCTCTGTCCGACTTCAGCAACAATTCAACAGAATCCTAAAATTCTTTGCTTCTCTCCTCTAAAGTCTATTTCTCAAGTCAATCTTTATTCATTCCCAAACCGACTCAAAAATAACCCAGGAAGGTGCAATGCATTCTTTGGCAGCATCCCAGATGATATCTTGGAGCAGTCTTTGGCTCAATTCCCTGTAATTCAATCCGGGTTTCTTCAGTTTGAAAGGGCTACTGAGGAATTAACAGATGTTCAGAGGTGGGGTTTCATTGTTTTTGCAGGGCTTACATGGATTTACTTGACTGCAAGGCCAGGTGTGCTTCTGGGTGCCATTGATGCTTACCTTCTTGCTCCTCTGCAACAAGGATTGGACAGCTTGACTGGTAGGAGGAGCTTGAAGAGGGCTGATTTTTTGGTTGGGGATAAGCTGGGAGAAGGGTCTTTTGGTATTGTTTATTCTGGTGTGCTTGTTCCAAAGAATGTTTCTGTTGAAGAAACATCAGTGCCAAAAAGAGGAAGAAGAAAGGCGCTGGACTTGGATGGTAGGTTTAAGGAGAAGGTCATTCTAAAAAAGGTAATTAACTGATCTTTCTGAATTATATATTGTTCTTTAATTTTGCCCACAAATTAAAGGGTTTCTTTTTTGCATGTTTCTAAATTTATATCAGGTTAAAGTTGGTGTCCAAGGGGCTGAAGAATTTGGAGATTATGAGGAATGGTTCAACTACAGGCTTTCAAGAGCAGCTCCTGAGACTTGTGCTGAGTTCCTTGGAAGTTTTGTTGCTGACAAAACAAATTCACAATTCGTAAAGGGTGGAAAGTGGCTTGTTTGGAAATTTGAGGTATGATAATTGATAGCTGGTTTATAAATGCAAAATTCATCTAAGCTCCTATTATGAAGCCATAATCTAATACCTTCAATTACTAGATGACGAGCATGATTTTAATACTGTATTATTTAAAGCAAAAATTGCTAAAGAGAAAAGAGTGATTGATCCTATCGAGTATTGACTAATAGCTATGGAGGATGTGTGCTGTTAAGTTTTATGGCCCATTGTACTGTATCTTACTTGTTCTTTCATTCTAGATTTCTAGTATACTGAGGTTAAATCAAATTTATCTCTATCTATTTCAATGCATGCAGATTATTGAAACGTTATGAGTTCATATAAGGCTTAGTCTTCTCGCCTCGCTAATATAGAGATGTCCATTTGACAGGGAGACAGCACTCTTGCTGATTACATGAAAGATCGCAGCTTTCCTTTAAACTTAGAGTCTATCATGTTTGGACGTGTATTGAAAGGAGAAGAATCTATTAAACGAAATGCATTAATCATCAAGCAAATAATGCGCCAGATCATTACTTCGCTTAAAAAGATTCACGATACAGGTATTGTTCACCGTGATGTAAAGCCGGCCAACATAGTGGTGACAAAACGTGGACAGATTAAACTCATAGATTTTGGGGCAGCGACAGACCTTCGCATTGGCAAGAACTATGTGCCTGACCGTACACTGCTTGATCCTGACTATTGTCCTCCAGAACTATATGTCCTACCAGAGGAAACACCGAGGCCTCCTCCAGAGCCAATTGCAGCTTTGCTTTCTCCAATATTGTGGCAGGTACCAGGATCCTCTTCAGTGGTTTCTTTTGTAGGGCTGAATGTATCAAAATTCTATTGCTTCTACGTATGTAGCCTTTCAAAAAATGCTAAGACATGTTTGTAATCATCGATGCAGCTGAACAGTCCAGATCTTTTTGATATGTACTCTGCTGGGATTGTACTCATGCAAATGGCAATACCTTCCCTAAGGTCAGTGGCATATTTAAAGAACTTCAATTCAGAATTGAAATCAGTTCGATATGACTTGAACATATGGAGGGAGAGAACCAGGTTAAGGCCTGATTTAACAATTCTGGATCTCGAGTCTGGTAGAGGATGGGACCTAGCCACAAAGCTGATTTCAGAAAGAAGTTCCCTTCGAAAGGGGCGTTTATCTGCTGCTGCTGCTCTGAGACATCCTTATTTTTTGTTGGGTGGTGACCAGGCAGCTGCTGTTCTTTCAAAATTCAGCTTTAACTAGGTAATATGCAGCTGGCAGGGTGAGTAAATCTTTGCCCATTCGAGATCTTCAATGATCAATTTGTTTTTGTCTTGCCAGTTTTTTGCTGAGGTTGCTGAATATAGCGGTATAACTTGAATTATCAATGCATGAGACATGTACTCACACATCAAACTTACCCTAGCAGCAATTACAGTTACATTATTGGTATATCTCTTCACAGCTGATTTGATACCTTAAGTTATACATATTCATTTTCAAAGATGAATTATCTTTTCCCATTTGGATATAAAATAGCTTCTTCTAGTTTTTGTAAGATTTCTTTCTCAATTAATGCCAAAGCATGGTTATGGATGACCAAGACTTATTTCGCAGGTGTGCTATAATCAACTAACAAAAGCAACTGTATTTGAGATCCAAATGACATATTATCCAAGTGTCATTTGGGGGATCCTTACACAAAGCAATGCATTTATCATGAAAGTGTTTTTGCATTAGTAGGGGATATCTAGCAGTATGAATATCTGGCACATTTGAAACACAGAGAAAGCATAGTAATCAGAGCTGCAACAAATGAACAAAATATTGTCTTTTTTGCTCCACCAGCTTACAGCTAATGATTTCAGATTCTGATCTCACGTCTTGCACCATCACCTCTAATCTAACATCTAATCCAGAACTTGAACAATGCTAACCTCATTGGCAAAAGGATTTTGAATATATGTGCAGAATAAGTATGTGAATAAATTGCATGAGCTTCTTTCTACAACTTTTCCTATGAGAAATTGTGAAATCGGCAACTTTATCTTTTAAGTCTTAAAGGAGAGTGCTTGCGAGATGGTGTTTGCAGTGATTGGGAAATGGCAGCATGATAAGCTAGGCATAGTTCTGGAAAATGATTGTCGACAAGCCTGATAATCTATTTGAGGGGCGAAAAATCGATTTGAAAGTGAATTATAGATCTTATAGCAAAATGAACGTGAGAGAAAAAGAACATAATGTTTCCAGTTGACGACTCAAAATTGGAAAAAACTGAAATGGGGTAGAGAAAAAATCTGGAAAGACTAGTGATTCTCTCTGTGCTCTTAATTCTGACAAAATAACTAGGAATGCAGGATCTGGGGAAAGGAAGTTCTTAACAACCAAAGTAGTTCTAGGTGTAAAGCTTTCTGATTGGATATGTTTGAATTCAGGAATTTGCATTGACTACTGAATCTAATAGGTAGACTGATACAGATTAAAGACAGACAGGAAGAAGATGCAGAATTGTAACATGATAATCTTGCCAGTTAACGGTAGGTATTGTATCCTGATTTTTATCCATATAGACCGTGTATATATATGCTATAATTGTTTGGATTTGGAGATAGATATAAAAACAATTGCTGGAACTAAATAGTGTGATATATTCTGGTATTCATGACTGGAGACCACTGCAAATACATCATAACAGATAACTCCACAAAGATCTTATTTATTCCTCCTTCTCTTTCATTCCCCGTTTTGCACATATATTATAGAGGTTTGTTATCTACCATATTCACAAACATTTACTACTATATTCTTTTTCCTAGAAGGACTCTTGATGATCCATAAACGGCTTCACAGTTCATCATGGTAGAGCACGGTCTCCAGAGCATCTTTCTTCTTGCAACCCCAATGACATTTCCAAGAACACATGGAGTTAAAGATTGCCAGCCTCGTCGAATGAAGCGATATAATGTTTGATGTTGAAGGAGACTTGGGAAGGACAATTGCATAGCCGTCATCCATGTAGTCTGTCCCATCAGGAAACACCTGCCACAAGAGGCTTCCAGCTCCACTCCCTCCTTTCTTTGTTGAGTTCAAGATTGTCTTGTACACTGTGCCAATAAGGGTGTCCCTGAATGTTGAGTTGTAGCCAGGGTCTTTCGTGGACACGCCAAACTCGGAAAAGATGACAGGCATTCCTAGGTATTTCTCAGCATCTTCTATGTGGGCTTGCATCCATGATGTTGTGAATTGGAGGTGAGCATCCGAAATAGTTTGCGAAATCCTTCACATTAACATAAATATAAGATGTTGCCATACACATAAGCTTAACCATAAAAGCTTATTTTGATGAAGAGACATATGCTGGAGAGTATAACTGTGTCTTAACATTAACATGTCAGATGGAGTTGCATGTCTGTATTAGAAAAGTCTTACCAGGAATCGGCATAAATGTGAACAGATGCAAAATCAACACCAAGAGCCTGATGGTTTCTTATAAAGTCAGTTCCAACTTGAGTTGCATATGAATTTGGGTTGAACTGAGTTCTTGCAGGTGCCGAGGGACCATAAAATCCTTCTAGTCCAACTTCAACCAAGTGCTTTGCATCAAGGCTCTTCACATACACAGCCATTTCTGATATCCATGACTAACAGATAACAAATAGCAGATTTAGCGGCTTCAGGAGTAAGGGTAATCGAGATAAATTTACCTGTCACTGATTTTTAGAAGAAAAACAAACCTGCAGTGTATCCCCAGAGGGATCTGAAGTGCATCGAGGTTCGTTCATCAGTTCCCAAGCAAATATTGTAGGATCATCCTTGTAAGTTATATTTGTCAATGTATTGACTCTATTTAGCACAGCCTACATTGCCAAAAGTAAAAACCGGCATAAACAGACATGTAACTCAGGCAGGCGTTTGTATAATTGAGTTGATCAGCATCAGCAAATTCAACAGACTAAAACTGTAGGCTGTAGCAGAGCAGTTACCTTAACATGAGCCTTGTAGTAACTTCTAAGAGTTGGATGAGAAAAGAATTCATCATCGGAAGTCAAGTTAAGGCCGGCAGCTTTCCCCCACTTAACATATTGTGCCTTGCCACCATATGCATCCCAGTTATTAACCAAAGACAATATGAGCCTGATCTTGTACTTCTTTGCCTCACTGACAACAAAATCCAAGGCCTGCAATATTTTTCATATATATGTTCAAAGTCAGAATTGTTACTATATTTCAACATCAAGAGTGAAATTTAGTACCTTGAATACTTCCTCATCATAAACTGATGGAGACTTCTGAAGAGCTCGCCATTGGCCATCATTAAAAGCCCAAGTCCTGCAAACAGTTAACCCTACTGAAGATGCTTGTTGGAACAATTCAGAGACCTTTCCGCGCGTCGATTGATCTGCTGCAAATACCATCAGCCAGTAGGTGTTGAATCCATTGACATAAAATGGCTGACCATTAACCACAAACTGATTCCCATTCTTCCCCACCATTTGCCAGTCATCATCATCTTCCAAATCATGCACCCTGAAACATAGTAAATTATGAACACATTATACCATTTGTAACTGTTGGAAACTGAAACAGAATTTAAACTTGAAGATTAGATTGGCTAGTTAGTATTTTATGTACCTTAGCTCTGAATTTTCATTGTTCCCAGTAAAACCAAACACAGTGGTCCTTGAATTTTCAGAGAAAATGATGAAAAAGACCAATGGAAGTAGAATGGAGCATCTTTTGGAAGTGCCCATGGTCCTGAAAACTGACTCAAAAGCTGCATTTTGCATCTTCCGAGGATACCATATTTATACATGTCCAAATTGCACTACTAATGTTTTATTAATTCTAAGTGGATGTCTGAAATTGTGAAACAAGAAGAGTATGGAAGAGGGGATGTTCTTACTAGCTTGGACGCTAAGAAAAAAGTTCTTGCTTTGGTCTGCCATTCAGCCATTGCCTTCCCTTTCAAATACAGATAAGGAACAATTATAGCCTAATGGGGTAGAAGACACCAGAATCTGAATTTGAAGAAAAGGGAAGGCTAGTTTTCATGGTAATAACAGAGTTAAAGGAAAAAAAGTCACTCCCAAGTTAAGTTTTAGAAGTGGGTCCAAACGCAAGTATTGGTTGGGATGTGAATATCATAGGCATTTCTTGGGGTGCAATCGAACTATGTACTATAGAGATCATCAAAGAAACTTGCATTTTTGGAATATAAAGCAAGAAAAAGAAGGGAAGAAAGGATTTGGGACTCACTCTGCCTCTGCAAATATTAATAAGTTGTTGAAAATTGAGTCCTTTTTAACTTCTGCAAGTGCGTGAAAGAAGAAGAGAACAATATTATCCATGGATATATCAGGTTTAAGGACAGTTTGTGAAGTGGGTTTCAGCTTTTGCTCAATAAAGGTAAGCAAATCTGTAACTGGAACAAATGGTCTTACACTTACTAATTCTTTTCGGTTTCGTTTGCAAAGCTTTTGTTTGGTCTATTGAGCTGAGCAAGGTTTTGCTTAACAGACCAAAAAAAAAATTGCTTAACAGACCAAACAAAGCTTTGCAAATGAAACTGAAGAGGATTAAGTTACATATTTGCTTACCTTTATCAGGAATGTTGTCTTGTTCTAGTTTCAACTTTCAATGGATTCAGAAGTAGAAATAGTATCAGGAATGTTGATTGGTAGCAGAAACAATAAAATTAGGATGTTTCATTGGTTCTATATATAAAGTAGCTTATAGTTTGAGGTTGTAAATGAAATGAATGCTGCTTTGATTTGATGAAATGGAAGCTAAAAAATCTCTTGTTTTTGAGGAAAAAGAAAACAAGGTAGGTATTCGGTAAGGTTCCAAAAGGACTGTTGGTTCAATTTTGTTATACCAATTTCCCTTACCATAAGAAGAGAGAACACAATATGTTGGTGATCTCTATCTACCTTTATCAAGAGTTTAGCTGAAATCCTTAATTGTCACCTTTTTTAGAATTGCAAATCCTTTTCATTTTCCTTCTCTTATCTCCCCTTCTTTGACATTCCTAACAAAATACTCCTATTAGTATAGGAGTATATCAATCTCATCAGTCATCACCAATCTCACTATTAATTTAGGATGAAATGTAAAATAGACCATGGATATATAAATAATGTTACAATCGGGGTTTGCAAACATCATTGTTCGATTAATTAATACTCCATCATTTTCCAACAAACAAACGCATGTTCTATACATATACAATAGCCCCATTAGGTCTAGATTAGCTGAAAAGTCTTCACATTTGTTACTTCCAATTCTTTGTAAATACATCTCACCTCACATACTCAACATTATGTTATCGTAGAGAAATTGAATGATATATGTATTACATACATAGGAAAATGTTTATTACACATCCCATGTGTCCATTTGTGATTGTAAATAAGTCTCACCTCACAGACCCAACATTATTTTATGTTATGTTGTTAAAGTAGAGAAATTGAATGACGTGTGATACATATATATAGGAAAATGGTTGTTACATATTTCATGTGACCACCCTAACAAATAACCCCTCCAATAAATGTGTCAGGTATCCGTATTTGTGTAATGAGTAATCATGTTTGAATCGGGTCAATTCAATATAAAGTTAAATTCTCTCATAACATGATAACAAGATTAATTGTTTAAATCAGTCCATAACTTTTGCGAAAATAATCAAATAAGGGCCTAAATTTTAATTTAGTTAACTAAGCCTCAAACATTACAAAATGTGCTTAAATTAGCCCTTGGCGTCAAATATTTGACAGGTTGATGAATTGGAAAATGCTAGGGCCTAGGGAGTTAAATTGATTCTAGGATAGGATCTGATTCAAAACGATTTTATAACGTTAGAGACTTAATTAATCAAATTAGAAGATTGAGTCCTTATTTGGGGCTTTTCACAAACGTTAGTGACTAATTTAAACAATTAACCTCGAACAATGATTTACTCAATTCACAAGATTCAAATTCCAAACTTTATTTTAGAGTCTTATTTTTTGTTTAATGGGAATACATACAACTAATTGGGGGAGGGGAATGGGAGGGAAAGGGTTCAAACCCCTACCTTCTAGATGAATTTTTTAAGATTTGACCATTAGACAAGACCCCAAGTTCGACTTTATTTAAAGAGTTTGATCACTTAAACCAAACCAATTGTTAATATTGATAACTATATTGATGTTATGAATGTGAAAGGAATGGTAGGTTGAAATGGACAAATAGGGTTGTCCATACATAAAATAGCTGCAGTGCTGTATTGGGTAAATTGCAAATGGAGCACAGGCAGCTTCATGAATATAATCCAACTTGAGTCCACCTTCATGTGGGCCAGCCCTCCCCTCTCCCCCATATGCAATATTCCTCATTTGGGCCCCTCAAAACTAAAAAAACTCCAACTCATCCTCTTCTTAAATACAACATCAAAAATCACTTTTTCTATTTTAGTTTTAGAACCGCAAAAGCAAAAACCCAAAACCGCGTTACGCGTCGCCCCTTCCTTCCAAGTTCCTATCTGTCATCCGATCATCAAAATTCCAAAGTCTCCATTCACAGTAATATGGAGCAACTCGTGGAAGGACGTTTCAGTCATTTCAACATACAGCTGTCTTTTTGTATTATGTCATCCTTTTAATAAAAAAAATAGTAAATAGATATTATTATTCTATTACAGTATTAACATCAGGGAGGAAATAAAGTAAGAGAGACAACCTCCTACTAATTCAACGTTAATGCAACTAACAACACTTTAAAAAATTTAACTAAAAAAACAAAAACAGAAAAACTAGAACTTGCTCAGACAGCGGTTCGGTTTTCTTATTTTCTCATTTCTTCTCTCCTCCTTTAATCTCTCTGGTTTTCTTTCTCTCTCTACCCCCAAAACCAAACAAAGCCCTAAGCTTTCTCCTTCTTTTCTTTGTCTATTGCAATCTTCTCCGGTTTGACTCGGTGAGTTCCATTCCATGGCTTGCTCGTCTCTTCTATTCTTTTGAGCTTCCTAATAAGGTAAATGGCTTCAAAGTCTCTTGCTTTTTCACTTCTTTCACACGCTAGCTTTTCTCTTTCTGGCTCTATTGCATTCCTTTTTTAGATATAATTTTCTTGTTGAGGATAGCTAGCTTGGAACTTTGGATCTGAAATCTTTATACCCTTTTAGCTAAGAAATTCTGGGTTTCCTTTGGATTTTTCCTTTTTTCCCCATTTTCTTGTTCTAGAATTGAGTCCTTTTTCTGTCTTGGATCTCGCATTGTTGAACTTCATTTGACTTGCTTCTGAGTCCATGAGGAACTCAGTTGATCATCACTCGTTTCCTCTTTCTTTTTCTGTTTTCGTTCTTGCTTCCTTGCTATTCCAACTTGTCTTAGCTGCTGATTATGTTCCAACTGAGAAAATCCTCCTGAATTGTGGTGAGAAAACCGAGCAAACCGATAGTGATAATCGGAAATGGACTCCGGATGTTGGGTCCAAGTTTCTTGTGGGAAGTGGGACGGGTTCGGTCCCTTCCGAAGCTGCCACGCAAGATCCCGCGGTTCCAGAAGTTCCTTACTTGACCGCCCGTGTTTTTCGCTCCAGCTTCACCTATAGTTTCCCGGTTGTAGCTGGTCGGAAGTTTGTCAGGTTGTATTTCTATGCCAATTCGTATGATGGGCAAAATGCAACCAATGCCTTGTTTTCGGTCAGCTGCAATTCCTTTACTCTTCTCAAGAATTTCAGCGCTTCTCAAACAAGTGAAGCTTTGAACTATGCCTTTATTGTTAAGGAGTATGCCGTCAATGTAGATGGTGATGTTTTGAACTTAACATTTACTCCTTCTTCAACTCCTTCAAATGCATATGCATTCGTCAATGGGATTGAGGTCTTGTCGATGCCTGATATCTATAGTAATACTAATGGGATCAATATTGTGGGTCAAACAACTCCATTCACCATCGATAACACTACAGCACTTGAGAATGTTTTCCGGTTGAATGTGGGTGGAAATGATATCTCGCCCTCTGGTGATACGGGTCTTTTTAGGTCTTGGTATGATGATCAGCCGTATCTTTTTGGGGCAGCATTTGGGGTTACAGGAGCTGCTGATCCAAATGTCACGCTTGATTATGGAACCATGCCTACTTATGTTGCACCGAAAAATGTGTACTCGACTGCTAGATCCATGGGGCCGAATGCTAAAATAAACAGTAATTACAATTTGACTTGGATTTTCAGCGTCGACTCTGGATTCGCTTACTTGGTTAGGCTTCATTTCTGTGAGTTTACAGAGAACATCACTAAGATTAATCAGAGAGTGTTTGATGTCTTCCTTAACAATCAGACTGCTGATACCGGGGTTGATGCGATCGCCCTGGCAAGTGAACAAGCTGATGTCCCTGTTTATAAGGATTATGTGGTCATTGTTCCTGGAGGAGGTTCACAGCAGGATCTCTGGCTTGCATTACATCCGGACGCGAGTAGCAGTACCAAGGCCCAGTATTATGATGCAATTTTAAATGGTGCGGAGATTTTCAAGTTAAGTGATCCAAAAGGCAACCTTGCAGGGACCAATCCAATCCCTGGTCCAAAACAGGAGATGGTTGACCCATCAAGGGCTCTGCTACCCCAGAAAGGTCATTCAAAGAATCAGAAGGCAATTATTGCTGGGGGAGTCTGTGGTGGACTAGTTTTAGCTCTCATCATTGGTTTCTTTGTTGTTGCTGCTTCACGTCGCCGTAGGCATGGAAAGGATACAAGCACAAGTGATGGTCCTTCAGGATGGCTTCCTCTTTCTTTGTATGGAAATTCACACTCTGCAGGTTCAGCAAAGACAAATACCACAGGCAGCTATGCGTCCTCCCTTCCTTCAAACCTTTGCCGCCACTTCTCATTTGCTGAGATTAAGTCTGCCACAAAGAACTTTGATGAGTCTTTGGTTCTTGGTGTGGGAGGTTTTGGCAAAGTTTATAAGGGAGAAATTGATGGTGGGACAACTAAAGTTGCAATCAAGCGTGGCAATCCACTATCTGAGCAAGGTGTGCATGAGTTCCAGACTGAGATCGAAATGCTTTCCAAACTCCGCCACCGTCACCTTGTCTCATTGATTGGTTACTGTGAAGAGAACTGTGAAATGATCCTAGTTTATGATTATATGGCTTATGGAACATTGCGTGAACATCTGTACAAAACCCAAAAGCCTCCTCTTCCGTGGAAGCAAAGGCTTGAAATATGCATTGGGGCTGCTCGTGGTTTACACTATCTTCACACTGGTGCCAAACACACTATTATTCACCGGGATGTCAAGACAACAAACATCCTTCTGGATGAGAAGTGGGTGGCGAAAGTTTCTGATTTCGGGTTGTCAAAAACTGGCCCAACATTGGATCATACTCATGTGAGCACTGTTGTGAAGGGCAGCTTTGGCTATTTGGATCCTGAGTATTTCAGACGGCAGCAGCTAACTGATAAGTCCGATGTTTACTCTTTTGGGGTCGTCCTCTTTGAGATCCTTTGTGCTCGTCCAGCACTGAACCCTACTCTGCCAAAGGAGCAGGTTAGCCTTGCTGAGTGGGCTGCTCATTGCCACAAGAAAGGCATCCTTGATCAGATTATGGATCCTTATCTGAAAGGGAAGATAGCACCAGAATGCTTCAAAAAGTTTGCTGAGACTGCAATGAAGTGCGTGTCTGAGCAGGGAATTGAAAGACCATCAATGGGAGATGTGCTGTGGAATCTAGAGTTTGCTTTACAGCTACAGGAGAGTGCAGAAGAGAGTGGCAAGGGCATTGAGGAGGAGACCTATGATGTAACCTGTAAAGGCAAGAAAGATCCTGATGCATCCCCAGGTTTTGATGGTAATGTAACAGATTCTCGGAGCAGTGGAATGAGCATGAGCATTGGGGGTCGCAGCCTAGCAAGTGAAGACTCTGACGGGTTAACACCAAGCGCTGTTTTCTCACAGATCATGAACCCTAAAGGGCGTTGAGAGCCAGAATCCGGTAAGCCAACACGCTTGCTGTTGTTATCTGACCATGAATCAAGATTCCGCTTTCTTAATTTGTCATATTCATTTACTTACTATTAGTACATTATCATTTTTTTTTCACCCCTTTCACTCCATATGTTTTGATCAAACTAAGTTGCAAGTTGTATCTAAATTTCCCCCCGAAAGAGTGTAAAAAATAAGGTTGTTGTACTGTCATTTGCTTCTTAGCCATTACTCATGCAATCATGTATTTGCCATTTATGCTGGTTGGTTATTAACATATACAACTATATATTTGTTTTCATGATACAATACAAGTAAGAAGCTTTGAATTTCTTGGCTCCCATGATTCTTGATGGTTAGTTTGTTGGTGTTACCTGCTACAAAAGGAAAGAAAACCTAAGAATGAATACTTAGAAGAATGTGGGTCTGATTTCCATGTGAATGGTTGTTTGGTGTTATCTGTTATGTAAACAAACGTCCAAGGTCTATGACGGTGACAAATTGATTATTTTGAGCTGAGAATAGTATTAATTATAAGTTGGAGACAAAGAATATATAGAGATGATGAGGATCAGCTGGCAAAACGTGGGACGGAATTAGTGGGAGAGCTGTCTATATGACTTTGTATACGCGGCCATATGATTTTTTTGAATAATAGACATGTGATAAGGAAGTCCACTATATATATAGAATTTATTTATATAGTATTTGATGAAAGGGATCAAGGGTTGGATTAGGTATGAGTTCCCTTATCAAATTCATGTCTTTACATAATTTCTTCAATCTCTCCACACTAGTAGGTGGAAGAGGAGGGTTAATTGAATTCAGGCTAAAGGACCTTTTTTTTTAAAAAAAAATTAAATAAAGTAATAGTAATCTCTCTCTTACCAAACATGTATAATTGTATATTATAGATTTAACATTATTTGTGAGGACGCAATGGATTTTCACATTATTTTTGAGGACCCAATAGATTTTAACATTATTTTTGAGGGTAAACCTTATATATATATATATATATATATATATACTAGTAATGACACGTGCGTTATATTAAATAATATATTATAATTTGTAATATATATAAGATGAATAATTAATTTTCATATATAAAAAATAATAATTAATTTTTATAAATTATATATAATAAAAATCCAAATTCAAATGAAATAAGTATATAATAAATAATGCTTAATATTCTATGAAAACACTTTTTAATGTTCTTTTAATTTGATTTTAGACATTAGAGAAATTTGTTTATTAAATAGAGATCTAAAGCAAGAAATTTATTTGACTTTTTTTCCTCTTCTGTCAATATTATTATTGCTTTTAGTAACTTTCATTGATAATGAAATCAATCTTCTA
>AWWV01015129.1:0-48958 GCA_001974805.1 Corchorus capsularis
AGAAACTTAATGAGATCATTGAAAATGCTAATAAGATTTCTAAAAAGCTTATAAGGACAATAAACAAATTTTAAGGTTAGTACCTTACTAAGGTTTATAACTGAACAAAATAAGGTTATTGAAAAGTTTTTATGAGGTTAGTATATAAAAAGCATATGATGTTAATAAAATAGCTTAATAATGTTTTTAAAAATATTATAAAATCACTATAAAGAGGGTTAATAAGGTTACTAAAAAGCATACTTAGGTTACTTAGAAACTTAACGGGGTCATTAAAAATGTTCAATTAGATCTCTAATTAAAGATCTTTTAATAAGATCTCTAAAGCCTAAGTTCTTAATAAGGTTATTCAAAAAACTAAATATGATTATTTAATCTGGCTAATGAAAAAAAAGGTGAAAATTTTCATGATAAATTTTAATGTTTAATATTATTTAATATTATTTCATGGAAATTTTCATGTTTATTGATAAAATTATAAAGTAGTATAATACTAATTTACAAGGTTATTGAAAAGCTAATTAATAAGATTAGAAAAAAATTCCATTAGGAGTAGAAATAAAAAGTACTAAATTAAGCAAATTTTATATACATTAATTACTCAAATGTAGTAAAATCATAATATACTGCATCGAAAGGAGTTTGTTTGTATAAAAAATGAAAAAAAAATGGTTTTGTTTAGTCTGGAGGAGATGATTAAATAGTCTAAACATTTTATTTTATATGGACATGTACTTTCAATGAATTTTATATTACCAAATTTGATTGTAGCATGTTGTTTTAATTTAATACTTTAAAATTTTAACAAAATCAATCAATTTCTTAAGTTTTTATAATTTTTTATTCTAAATTCAAATTAATTTTTCGAATTTTTTTCATCCCCGGGCAACGACCGGTTCTAAACTAGTTAATAATGAATATTAGAATTATTTTGAGACACGTGTCAATTAGATGGGTATGACACTTGTCGAGATTTTGAGACCTCAACATTTAAAGAGTTACCATACTTGTAGTATACATTGTTTTAAATATATACTAGAACTTCCCGGTCGCGCTTTGCGTGCGACTGTTTTATTTTATAAATTCTTTTAAGAAAATTCAGTTAAGAAATCAAATTTTGTTGTGAAATGATAACAAAACAAAGCAATGGAGTAAAATCGAAGCATGTAAAAGACAAGACAATAGAGAGACAATAGAATATGGAGAAGAAGAAAATATGAAGAATTGAAGAAATTGTTCTCATTCATTTTATTCCATAACAAAGTGAGTGACCTATTTATAGGCATATAGATACATCACCATAAATATAAGGGGATGAACTTAGCACATAGGTATAGGTATATGTTTATGAATGAACCAAATCATCAATCTTATCCATGCTTTAATTAGATTCATGGACATACACAATATACATGTATATTCATAATAAATTAATTTATAATTATTTGTTAATTTATTTTATATAAGAAAGGGGATGAATGTCTTTTAATTTTTCCAAACTAAATGAATACAAATATAATAAACAAAACATTTAGAAAATTAACTATTGACACTTGTCAAAGAAACCAAATGCCAAGTGTCACTCAATGAGAGCCTTGTACATAAAATTAATAGTAGGTTTAATATATATATATGATATATGATATATATATATATATGACATATAAGATAAGATATATATAAGATGAGATGAATGATGATAGTGAAGGAGAGAGTGGGCCACAGGTTTTGTTTGGTCCAATACAAATTTGCTATAACAAGGCCCAAATATGTATGGTTGGGTTATGTATAACCTTGTTCTTCCCTCATCAACTCCATCAATTCACAACTGTAATTCATGGAGTACTACTTTTTCATTAATAATAATTATGGTCCAGCCGAAGCTAAAAAAGGGTACTCTCGAAAATTTGGTATCTCATATCCAAGCAAAGCAATTGATCAAGTTCGGATACATATGTCCCAAGCAATATTTTTCTTTTGATGAAACTCCCAAGCAATAATTAAACATATATATATGTAAATGGCCAATAAAAACATATACCATCGATGGTGATCAATAATGACACAAGCAATACTAATATGGAATAATCAAACTTGTTAACATTAATACATAGAATGGTATTGTAATCCATTTTGCAACCTATTGACCACCACCAACCAAAGCCCAAGGTTTACTTAGCATTTAAAACCCAAAAACCAACTAAAGACTCAAGGCTTCACCTATATATATAAGGTAATAGCTAAAGTATGACTTCGATAAGCTCATATGCTCTATCACACTCATTACACTGAAAGTGGATATCACTGATTTGACCGTTGAAGGAGGTCCCTCCACACCACCGGAGAACCTCTTTCTCATGGTTTACTCTCTTACAAGGCACTCGGAGCTCGAACTTAGGCCACGACATATTTTGGCATCAATACAACCTAATATTATCTATAAAATCGGTTGATAGTTTATGTATAAAACGTAACAGTAAATTTATACACAAACCAGTTCAATCTTATCACACGTAGCCAAATAAACCCTCACATAATGTTGCAGCCGCCCCCTATTTGGGAACATATAAAAGTACCTGCACTAGCGCATGTAGTGCATTTGACTGCTCTATCCGCTGCTTTAGAAACGGCCTTTTTCTGCAAAAAGAAAAAATTAATCATGAAAAAATGATTAATTACCTTGATATATGGTATAATAATTAATATATATATATATATATATATATATATACATATTCTTTTGTTTTGGTGAAATATATATACATATTCATTCAAGGCATATATGCGCTTGTTATAAATTACTAATTTTGCGGGAGTCATAGAGATCATTGTCAAATCCAATCTAAAACCAATTGGCAATAGGTGAAGAGCCCCTTCATGTATATAAGGCACTTAGTCATGTCAAATATAACCAATATGAGATATTACCACTCTAACAATCACTAATATAGTATTGTTAATTAGGTGTCGAGGACGGAAAAGTTAATGTATAACAAATTATACTCACCATTTTCTCCTTTTTTTTTTTCTTTTTCGTCTTTGGCTTTGGAACAAGAGCAAGCTCCGATCGATGAAGGAGTAGCGCTGATTGGCTCTAAAGTTGAGCTTGAGGCTTCATTTTCTTCATCATTTGGAACCTGATAGACCATAATCTTAGATGAAGCCTGAGAATTAAAGTCATGATAATTAGTGTATATAATTGCAACATACAAGTATATACTATGTATATAATATTAACATATCGATCGAATGAGTAGGAGAAATTAGTGGAGATTATTAAAAACAAAAAAAATCTATATCAAATAATATTAACCTCTTTTGAGCTCGATGGGCGATTTGATGATGGTGAATCATGTTTTACCCTGCAGAATTCAAGAAACGCAAAGTTATCCAGAAACTGATCATCACCGGGATGACAATGGTTACAATACTTTTTATCCAGATAACATTTGAAGCAAACGCAGTATCTACTTTTCTTGCTCAGGAAGCATTGCATGCAACAATAGTAGGTAAGTGGGATGAATTCAGCACAAGTAGCACAAAATGGCCTTCCACTTTGGATAATATAGAAGAGAGTCATGACGTCCATGAAATCTAAATTCTTCTGGTTTGTTTTGCAGAGCAATTCGAAGAAGCTACGACTCTTGTACTGTTCTTCTATTGTTGGTTGGTCCCTCATGAACTCCATGAATTCACAAAGCTCCACCTCCCCATCGTCGTTGAAATCCATTCCTTTGAAGAGTTTTTCAAATGTCGCCTTCATTTGGCCTGAGGCAACTTGATAGTAGGCTAGAGCCATCTTTCGCAATTCACAAAGCTCCACCACCCCATTACCGTTGAAATCCATTTCTTTGAGTTTTTCAAATGTCGCCTTCACTAACATTTTGCCTGAGGCAGCTTCATTGCAGGCTTGAGCCATCTTTCCCAATTGCTGCAATTGATTCATATTCCTCTAATATAATTCTTAAAGCCTGGTTCAAGAATTACTTTTTTTTTTCCTTTTTTTGAGAAAAAGTTCAAGAATTACTTATTTCTGATTCTGAGGGGGACTGATATGAGGAGAGAGATATATACGATCGAGGGCAAGCGGCAGGCAAGTCTCCGATTTCGTTGACTTAATTAGACAATTAATTAAGCTAATCAACCAATTAGGCTCGGTCAGCTCCGACAACTGAGCGTGTAAGTCTTAAAATGTTGAAAATATAGTCTAACTTATATCGATTAGAAATTGCTAATCATGTAAACATATTTTTTTTTCCACATGTTTCCTAAGAGGAGCCATATATATTATATTAGTATATAGTAAATTTTAGATCCGCGCATCCGCGTCGGGTTTTTTTTTTTTTGTCATTTATGTTTGAACGGTCATAGATATTGTATATGTATATATTTTTTCACTTGATTTAAATAAATGTTCAATAAATATATTCTGACAACTAATTGTTGTATGGCGAACAAAAAAACTAATTGTTGCAATAAACTGGACGAAAATTCTCTGCTCCATCTTGGTGCCCCGTTCATGATTTTTTGACACGTGTATAAACTAAAATAAACTAAAGTCAAGGGTTTTCTCTTTTTTTTTTTTTGATAATTCTTGTTGCTCCTCCATTTTCTCACACATAATGTTCCCTCTTGATATGTCAATCACACATTAGGTCATGTGTCTTCTCTCTTCTTTTTTCTATTTTTATTCCTTTTTATTAAGTTTAGCCTTAACTTCACTAAGTTTAGTCCCAAATTAAAATTTTATTTTTATTTTAAGGGTAAATTTCAAAATTAATAATTTATTATTATAGGGTTTTAGAAATAAAATACAAAACTAATTTCACTAAATTTAGCCCCAAATTAAATTTTTATTTTTATTTTAAGGGTAAATTCCATAATTAATAATATTGTTATAGGGTTTTAGAAATAAAATATATAACTAATTCACTAAGTTTAGCCCAAATTAAAATTAAAATTTTATTTTAAGGGTTAGAAAAATTAAAATTTATAAATAGTATATTGGAACCAATAAAATAATAACATTTGGCCTGATTTATGATGGACACATCAGGAAGAAAAATTGTGTGTGACAAAAGGGAGGGGTGTATAGCAGAGTCCTTTTTTGACAGACGGATAGATGGGCGTTAGATGCAGCTTGAAGGAAGTGTTGACATGGCATTGACACATCATGCAGGATGGGAGTGGCAGTGGCGGGATAGATTGGCGGGGCAACAATCATTTTTCTTCATTTTTATCGAAACAATAAGAAATTTTAGTTATTGCTTGAATTTATAAAGAATTAAATAAATACATTAAATAATGTCTTTTTCCCTTCTTCTTCTCTTATTTTATGACTATATGTTATTATAAGATTATCCTTATCACAATTTATTTGTTTATATATTTCTCACTTAGTATTGTATTTCATTCGCCATCGGACATTTGGCCTGGTGGTAGAGTGTTGGACTCTTAATTCCAGTATACCTGGATCATGAGGTCTTGGGTTCTACTCTCACGGAATTGTGAGTTTTCTTTGTAATTTATTTGTTTGTGTATTTAGTATGTTGAGTTATAGGTAGTGAAATTAGAGATAATTTGTAAATAGGGAAGCCAATGTATTAGCACGATTAATCATGTGGTGCGGGAATATTTCTCCCGGCGTTTATAATCTCTGATTATTGATTAATGAAAGTGATTATTCTAAAAAAAAAAGTATTGTATTTCATTCTCATTTGACTCAATATTCATTTGGCCAAAAAAAGACTCAATGTTCAAAAATTACAGAAGAAATACTCCTGGGTTTAGGTCTACTGGGTCTTGAGTTCAGACGGATTCAGGTTTTGACCTCGGGTCAATCGGGTTCTAGGTCATTTGAGTTTTGGATTTTTTGGGTCTAGAACTCAGGTTAATTGGGTTAGCCTTGAATTTTTTTTTTAATGTTTAAATCTTAATACAAATTCACTACTGGTGAAATTTAGCAAACTGCATATACGAAGTTAAAGAGTTGACATGTGTCCCTTTATATATTAATTTTGAATATTAAATACATAATTAATTATGAAGTGGGATATGTGTTCAAATAAATACTCCCTCCGTCCCATATTATCTGTCTCATTTCCTTTTTTCACACATATTAAGAAAATCAATCAATTTGTTAAATTCTATAGACTTTTTACCCATTCTACCCATATTACCTCTTTCTCTCTCCCATTATTTTTATGATGAACTCTCTCCCATTATCACATTATTATATTTACGAGATAAATTAAATAGGGGTTAATCAAGAAATTTTATCTTAAAAGTGGTTAAGGGACTGATAATTTGGGACAAGATTTTAGGGGAAAAATGGACAGATAATATGGGACGGAGGGAATATTGCTATATAATATCTAAATTTATGTTCTTTCATTACATCAATCAAAATTATAAATTAGTTAATCATATAAGTATCCATAAAAAATGAAAATAGAATTACAACCCTTGCTGGTAGACATGTTCATGGGCCGGATTGAGCTGAGCCTAGACTGATAATATATAACACTTATAGTTGCCCAGGCCCGGCCCATTCATTGAATGGGCCTTCAGTTTGTGCCCAGGCCCTGCCCATTCATTGAAAGCTAAGCCCGAAGCCCACCTATAAGCCCACCTAAAATTTGTCTCGTACAATAATTATATATATAATCAAAAGTAGTATCTACGTTCCTAATAGAAGAAAATTTTACTAAGTTAAACTATCAATGATAACAAAACTATCATACATCATAATAAACCATTCGTACATGAAATTAAAGAGTATATGTCTTACAAAGGAGTAAATTAAGTTCAAGATAAAAAATTTAAAACAATTAGATATGAAAACAAGCACCAAAAGCAACCATTTTGAAAGTTAAAAGTCACAACACCAGTAGAGATAAAACGCCGGATCGGAACACCAACAAATGCCATGACACCATACAAGGCAAAACTAAAAAGAAAATAAAATCCAATATTAATATCTAGTTAAAAAAAACCAGTAAGTTGTGAAATAGAATATTTTTGATATTTAAGAAACTTACCTAAAAGGCCATGGCAGCAACATCAGCAACATTTACATCAGAATTATCGTCATCATTGTCATCATCACTAGAATCAAATTCCTCATTTTCCACTCCTGATATAAACATAAACAAAGCAGTTATGATGTGCTAGTTAGAAATAATAATAATAATAATAATAATAATAATAATAAGAGAACCTTTAGCACGTAGCCAATCATCAAGACAAACAACGGCTTCAACATTTTTGGTTTAAGTGAAGTTCTTAGGTACTTAAGCACTTTTTTTCCCATGTTAAATGCTGATTCAGAACCCACGGTAGATATTGAAATTGCTAAAAGATCTCGAGCCAAGAGTGAAAACTTAGAATATCGAATGGAGCTTTTACTCCAATAATCCAAAAGATCAATCTCACTATTCAAGTCAAGTGTTCGTTACTCCAAGCAAAGATCCAACTGTGACTTCTCACTTTGAGCTTTAGAGTAAACTTAAATATATTTCCCTTTAAGTGTAATGGATTTTACCTATTTTACCCTGTTTGAAAATTAAAAGAAAATAACGTCAATAATTTTGAACAAAAAAAAAACCCTCATCGCCACCAAGAGAGAGAAATTAAATTCATTTTCACTTTTACTAATATCGATTCAAGAACAAGAGAAAAAGAAACTGTGAGGAATATAAACTTTCTGGAAATAAAATGACACATCATCCCATTACCCATTAATGGTGAAATGAAAAGCTCCGTTCGGTTTTCATCTGGTTTACCCCAACTCAAATCCAATAGTATATTAAGATCAATTTGGCATGCTTATAGTTTGTCTTCTAGAGGAAAAGAATTAGTTAAGGAGATTAAAAAACAAAGACAAAATATCACCATAAAAACCAGAATAACTTTTTCATTGAGATGAATCCAAAAATATCTTAGAAATTTCGAACAATTTTAGCAACCCAGCAAGATTTGACCTCCTAAGAGATTTGACTTGTCACAGCTAATTCCAACCATGAAAAAGCCGAAAATTTCTTCGATTGGTAGGCCTAAAGTATGAACAGAATTAAATTCGAATTTGCTAGTTTCAGGTTCCACCATGGCCGCTCCAGGTGGTGGTGGTGTTTGCGCTACTCCACCTCAACCTCTATCTCAACTTATTCTTAAGAAAAATGTTCATTTCATTTGTTAAAAATTAATAGGAAGAGGGGATGAGAGCAACTGTTCCTAGATTGATTTTTAGCTCTTCAATGTTTCGACGATGATGAGATTGACGGTGAACTGTGGGTGATGAAAAATTTATTGTCTACTGGAAAAACGTGTTTATGAATTATGAGAATGGGGAAGGAGAGGTTTTATGAAGGGTAAAATGGTCAAAGCATAAAAATTCCATTATGAGGAATTTTGTTAAACATTACACTAATTATGGCATTATGACATTTCATTACACCTTGAAGGCAAATTTGACTCTCTATTACACCTTAGGATAATTTCCCTTTATTATTAATTTATTTCCACACGGTACAATAAAGACACAAACAATAAGTAACTAGAACTTCTCAACCGCGTTTCGCGAGCGGCTGCTTTAGTTTATAAATTATTTTAAGAAATGAAATTTTGTCGTGAAATGATAACAAAACAAACGAAGAGAATAGAAAATTGAAGTATGGAAAAGATAAGAGAATAGAGAGACAATAGAATATATGGAGAAGAAGAAAATATGAAAAATGGGAGAAATTGTTTTTATTCATCTTATTTCATAACAAAGTAAGTGGTGTATTTATAGACACATAGATACATCACCATAAATATAAGAGGATGAACTTAGTACATATATATATATATGTATGAATGAACCAAGTTATTAATCTTATCCATGCTTTAATTTTAGATTCATGGACATCCACAATATACATGTATATTCATAACAAATTTATAATTAATTTATAATTATTTGATTAAAGGGGATGAATGTCTTTTGATTTTTCCAAACTAAATGAATACAAATATAATAAACAAAACATTAGAAAATTAACTAGTGACACTTGTCAAAAAAACATAATGTCATGTGGCACTCAATGAAAACTTTGCTTATAAAATTAATAGTAGGTTTAATATGGAAGGAATATCAAACTTCTTATTTATTTATTTATTTATTTTTGACAGAAGAAGGATAAAACTTGTTATAACAAGATTTTTTTTTTGGTAAAAACGTAAATGGTAGTACGTACAATTAAGTAAGGCTAAAACCACGAGGGTATGCAGTACCCCCTCTAGCATAATACATAGAAAATATCAACCTGAAATTATGGTATAGTATAGTGCATTTTGCAACCAAATATTTAGGTTATGTCTGGAGATGAGATAAAATTGGCTGATAGTTGTATACAATTACGTAACAATACCTTTATACACAAACCACCATTCAATTTTACCACATGCAGCCAAATAAACCCTTACATAATGTTGCAGCTGGCTAGTTGCGCAGCCATTAAACCGTACGAGACTAGTTTATCAAATACTTCGAAAGCGATTATAGCGGACTTCTTCTGCAAAAATAAAGAATTAATTAGTAATTACCCTGATATGGTATATATAATTAATATATATATATATATACATATTAATTCAAGGCATATATGCGCTTGTTATAAATTACTAATTTTGCAGGTTGTAATGACATATAATTATTTCATCAATGGTAGAGGTCACTAATTAATATACTATTAATTGTGTGTAGAGGAGGACGGAAATATATATATATAACAAAACTCACGTTGATAATCTTCTCCATTTTCTTCTTCTTTGACTCTGGATTAAGAGCAAGCGCCGATGAAGGACGTCTGCGGGTTGGCTCTAAAGTCGAGCATGAGGCTGCATTTTCTTCATTATTTGGAACATTATTGATCATAAACCTTGATGAAACCTGAGAAATAATTATATATATATATGTATGTATTAACAAATCGACGAGTAGGAGAAATAATTAGTGCCAGTGGAGATTATAATAAAAACTATATAATATCAAATAAACCGTTACCTGTCGCTGAATCTGACATGATCCTGGCTTTTCCAGTGCTGTCTGTCTGACGCATTCAAGCAAAGTGAAATTATCCAGGAATCGATGACTTTGATCATGGTTTTTCTTCTTGAAACATTCAGTACAAATACAAAAACCCTTGGAGTTATAAAAGCACTCTATGCAAGAAAAGTAAACCCCAGTGATCAATTCACCGCAATTGGCACCATTACAAAAAGGCCTTCCACTTTTTATCAAATAGTAGAGAGCCATGATGTCCATGAAATTTAGCTTCTCATCTCCCATGCTGTCGAGCAGCCAAAACACCGGGCTCGTTTCTAGTTTTTTGTCACCCAATTGCTCTAGGAACGTGGCGAATTCTTCCTGGCTTATGTACTCATCTTTATCCTCATCCATTTTGTCGAAAAACTCGTGGGCTGCATTCCTAACTTCGTCGGGACCTGCTAGATAGTAGGCTTCAGCAATTTTGCGCACTTCATCCATGATCACAGCTTTGTGGAAATTATATATATATATTTCTGTTTGTTTTAATTGATGAAATTTGATATGAGTGAAAGAAAGTGAATGATATTTTGCTTTATATAAGAGGCATCGTATAACCATGGTTCGTGAAAAATAATATTGACTTACCAATGTTGAATTACCACGGTTATTTAATAATATTGACTTAAGAGTCTTAATTAATTAAGTCTTTGGCACCAAGTCTACCGGGCCAGCTCCAAAGACTCGAGTGCATAATTTAAAAGTTATAAAAAAATAAAAAATAAAAAAAATTAGAAATTGCTAAGAAATCGAGAAGATTGATCTTGGATGTTGCTCTAAGTCTAGTTTTGACTTTTGATCATATTTATATTTCCATTGGTCCAATATGGAGTACTATATTGGACCATGTGCTTGCATGGCCAAAGAATTATCCAAAACCCTAATATATCACCCTCCATGCTTTGATTTAGTACAATGTGCACCAGGCCCAATCAATCTAATGTTTTCTAACTCTATTAATTCCTATACCCAATTTAACCAAAAGTCAATTAATGATTGAAGAAAAAAAAATATGCAAATGTGACTACTAGATATGATCAAAAGATTTAACTTTAATTTTTTTTAAAAAAAAAACAACTTTTCTATAGGCATTTTCGAATCGCAACTTACTTGGCAAGTAATAAATTTCCTTGATTTTTCTTGGTAAGTCGACTTCCAGTTACATCTGTTGCATTCAGGGGCAGATCTTGACATACATATTTGGGGAGGCCTGATCTAGCCCTCGATCCCATGACCCCAATGAGAATGAGATGTGCATCTATCCATCGAGATCATGGAGGGGGCTACATATATATTTGGGGAGGCCAATATAAATCCTTTTATACAAAATGAAAGCAAGGATCCACCCCTAGTTGTATTGATATATATAGTATTCATAAATTATTTATGGATGAAGATATATCATTTCACTGTAACCTCAACTTTAATTTGATCCCATGGTTTCCAATTATATATTATATATAGGACTAAAGGCTCAAATAAGGGCCCGAACTTTCATAAAAATCTCAAATAAGGGTCCTAAAACACAATTTCAACAAATTAAAGTACATATTTAGTAGATTATGACATATTGCATGTGCAAGATATTAGCTAATACTAGTGTGCGAGATGTATATAAATTAAAAATCACGGAAAAATTTTGTATCATACTACGTTTATTGAATTTATTTGGATTAAAATGTTTTGATTTTTAATTAATTTAATAACACCATTTTTCTATCAAAATTGATGTGTAGGCATGACAAGCATTGGTTTTAATCTGAGGAGAACCTAATTTGTAAAAATTTACTTAGTTTGCCTTCTAATTTGTTGAAATTGTGTTTTGAGGCTCTTATTTGAGATTTTTGTGAAAGTTCGGACCCTTATCTGAGATTAGAGCCTATATATAGTGGATGAATTACGAGAGATAGTAAAGATGTTTGAAAAAGCATTGAATGATACGTATCCATTGTTTTTTTTTTCTTTTTGGCATCAACGTACCCGTTGTTTATATATATTGTTCCAATAATACATAAACTTAACCTGCCAGGTTCAAGTTGGTTTCCTATACAGATATATATGGGCTACGTTGGTCAGCTTTACAAGATTGTATTCAGAACGAGGCCGGATTGCTCTCTCCTACAAAATAATTGATTGTCTGTCGGGCAAGTCTCCTATTTCGTTGACTTCGACTATAAGCGTTAAATGTTGAAAACATTTAATTGAAAATGGCTATCTACAACGTAGTAGCTATAATTAGGATTTTCTTTTTTTTGACAGTAAGAAAGGAAGCTATAATGAGGATTTAGAGGGCAACTCAAGTCTCCTATTTCGTTGACTGACTATAAGCAACTAGGGTTTGGCCAACTCCAACAACTTGAGCGTGTAATAATTAAAAATGTTGAAAATGTATCTATCTATCTATCTATCTACTATATCTACTTCTACTATATAAAAAAAAAGCCCTCATCATAAATTTTTACTATTCATCCATTTTAGATTAACATTTGGAGCATTCTCATTCGTTGTTTCATATTTGTTTTGCTTTTTTTTTTTTAGTTTGGCTGAAATCTCAAATTGAACTATGAACTTTCATGAAAATTCCAAATAAGGACCCAAACTAAAAAAGGTCAAATGAGGACCTAAACTTTTCAAGTAAGGCAAATAATTCCAATACGTTATAAACTTGATTGGGTGTGTTCAACATGCACCCTATAATTAGCGCGTGAAACAATTAAATGACGGCACGTTTCATCGAGATTTGAAAAAAAAAGAAAAAAAATTAAAAAATGGACAAATAAGATTTGACGGTTTCCGTCCAACTTAACAGTACCACCTCAACCTTTCGTCCAACTTAATGGCACGTGTGAACCTCCATCGATTGGACTTAAATGAGCTCGCTCGAAAAGATCAGATCCTCATTTGACCTTTATTTTAGTTGGAGCCCTTATTTGAAATTTTCCTGAAAGTTCAAGATCATATTTAGGATTTCAGCATTTTAATTAGTTTTTGTATTATTAGGCTCTGTCATTGGTATGCCGGTTCACTTGTCTGCCAAATATGAGTTCCTTTAATTTTAGATACTTTCTCCCTCAACTTTATGCTTTTTTTATTTTATGATCAAGGAGTTTGAGATTGAACGATGTTTTTCTTTTGACTTTGTATGCATGCAACAACCATATATTTTCAAACATAATAGGTGTTCAAAAAAATAATAGGTGTAGAAAGTGATTCCTTTTATCTTCAATTTTTAAATTTATTTATACTTTATGGTGTTTACTAATTGAAATAGAAAATCGAGTGGTGAGGAAGAGAAACTTTAACTACCTGTCAAAATGTTTTTACCATCACCAAATTGGAGTGGAGAGATACGATTTTAGGTGTTTATAGCTTTGTGGGAATTGCAAAATTAGACTTAATTTCATTTAATGCATATAGATAAACATTACAATATTATTATTGCTACTTCATCTTGACAAACAGGTTCGTTTGACATCGTTTTCGTTTTTTTGTTTTTTGTTTTTGTTTCCTTTTCGTTTTGTTTTTGTTACGCTGTCAATTTTTAAAAACAAAAACATGTTTGGATATACAATTTGGTTGTATGTTTTTAAATAAAAAAGTAAAAGAAAAAATGGTTAAAAAGCATGTGAGTTACTATTCATCATTCTGCTCCTGTGTTTTGGAAGTGTTTTGGAAAAACATGAAAACACAAAAGTCTTGTTTCCACTTTTTTCCAAAACACTGCTTCTGTTTCCAAAATTTTTGAAAACGGAAACAGCTTGTCAAACGTGTTTTCACTGTTTTGTTTTCAAAAACAGGAAATTGACAACAGAAAATAGAAAACAAAAATGATGTCAAACAAGTTAATTAGTTTGTTTTCAAATACGTTTTTTTACGGTCCGTTTGGTAGGAAGGAAATTTCATCAATCCAAATGTTGAGCTAAAAAGTAGCATGTATAGTTGTGCATCACAACCATTGAATTGAGCAAATTTCATTCCTCGTCCCTTTCTTTCCTTCCTACCAAACGGACCTAACTGTTGGGCTTAGGCACAGATTTCTATTCCAGATTTTATGATATTTCAAAGAAACAAAAAAAAACTATTGGGCTTAGGATTTTTCAAAGAAACAAAAAAAACCATTGCGCTTACAAAGCATATATACTTAAAACTTTAGGGGCCACAGCCCACGTAAAATTTAGTCCAGCTTTTTTTCGAATCTTCCTAAGATGACGTGGCAGACAATTTTCCCCCTCATCGTATATATTCTGCCTGAGGAAAGTTCTCCAGCACGCCCATCAAGCCTTCTCTTTGTTACATTTCAAACACACTATGACTTCCGATGCTCAACTCCCCAGCCCGCCGGCGAACTCCGCCGCTAAACCCTCGCAAACCCCATCTATCAACACCACCAACGCCACCGAATCCGCCCCGGATTCTCTAGCCACCCAAGTAGGGAACTTGAAACTCTCCGGAGAGCCACCCAGGGGAAGAACGAAGAACATTTCTGGAACTTTTCTTTCTTCCGGTAATACCTGTTTGGATTTTTTCTTTCACGTGGTTCCTGATACCCCGTCGGACCAGTTGATCCAACGGCTGGAGTTGGCTTGGGCCCATGATTCTTTAACAACTCTGAAGTTGGTCTGTAATCTCAGGGGTGTAAGGGGAACAGGGAAATCTGATAAAGAAGGGTTTTATACGGCGGCTATCTGGCTCTTTAGTGAGCATCCGAAGACCCTTGCTTTAAATCTTAACGCCATTGTTGAATTTGGGTATTTTAAGGATTTTCCAGTGATTCTTTATCGAATCCTGGAAGGACCCGAGTCAAGAAGGATCCAGAAAGAGGAATGGAAGGAAAGAAAAGGATCAGGGTTGAAAAAATCTTCCAAGAAACCCAAGAATTCAGGTAAATTGGAGCAAGAAACTGATCATGGAAAAACAGAGGTTTCAGATAAAGAAATTGATGGGGCTTTACCTTTAGAAGATGAAGATGTGAAGGAGATGGGTAGTGAAAATGATAAAGACAAAGCCAGGACTCTGAGGAAAGAAAGGGAGAAAGCAAAAGCAGAAAGGGCTTTAGATAAGTATAATTCTGAATCTGATTACAGGTTTCTTTTTGATCATATCTATGAATTGTTTGCTGAGTATTTGAAATCTGATATCAATAATTTGAATGAAGGCAAGTTGTTTGATATAAGTCTAGCTGCGAAATGGTGCCCTTCAATTGATTCCTCTTATGATAAAACTACTTTGATATATGAGGGAATTGCTAGGAGAGTTTTCCCCCGTGAGAGTGACAAAGAGTACAAGGAACTAGAAGAAGAGCATTATGTGTATAGGATTAAAGATAGATTGAGGAAACAAGTGCTTGTTCCATTGCATAAGGCACTTGAATTGCCAGAGGTTTACATGAGTGCAAAAGCATGGAACTTGCTTCCTTACAATAGGGTTCCATCTTTGGCAATGAAGAAATACAAGAAATTGTTCACCAAGCATGATAATGAGAGGTTTAAGGAGTATCTTGACAATGTGAAGGCTGGAAAGGAAAAGATTGCTGCAGGAGCCTTGCTTCCACATGAAATAATTGGGTCATTGAAGGATGAAGATGGTGGGGAAGTGGCTGAGCTACAATGGTCTAGAATGGTAGAAGATGTTGCTAAAAAGGGTAAGTTGAAATCTATTGCTGTTTGTGATGTTTCAAAGAGTATGATAGGGACACCAATAGAGGTTTCTGTGGCACTTGGTTTGTTAGTTTCTGAGGTCAGTGAGGAGCCATGGAAGGGAAAAGTGATTACTTTTAGTAGGAATCCAGAACTTCACAAGATTGAAGGAGACACTCTAAAAGCCAAAACAGAGTTCATGAGGAAAATGGATTGGGGTGCCAACACTGATTTCCAGAAAGTTTTTGATCAGATATTATTGTATTCAGCAAAAAATAAAGTCACTAAAGATCGACTAGTAAAGAGGGTATTTGTTTTTAGTGATATGGAATTCGATCAAGCAAATGGAAAGCGAGATGAGTTTCAGACCAAAGTTTATGGTCGCTTTGTTGTTCATAGCAAACGCAATTGGAAGGAACGTCATAAGGAAATGGATGAGAAAAGGAAGGAGTGGGTGAAGAATGGGAAGGCGTTAATGAAGGAGGCATGGGAAACTGATTATGAAGTTATACAGAGGAAGTATCGTGACTGTGGGTATTGTAGTGTTCCAGAGATTGTATTTTGGAACCTTCGAAATTCATCTTCAACTCCAGTGATTGCAAAGCAGAATGGAGTGGCAATGGTGAGTGGATTTTCAAAGAATTTACTGAGTTTGTTCGTGGAGGAAGGTGGGATTGTGAACCCTGAGCAAGTCATGGAATTAGCCATTGCTGGTGAAGAGTATAAGAAACTTGTTGTTTTTGATTGACACTTGTAAAAAGCTTCTTCTTCTTAGTTTTGTCAATATCTGGATACTGTTGAACATAAATAAAAGGGCTTTTGAATGATTTTGAATGGAGCTAATTAATTTTGAAAATTCCTTAATGTAATTGTACAAACTCGAGTTTATAGAATCATTTATATATGTACTAACCAATTCACAAATACTAATATGATTAAAAAAAATGAATATGGTAAGTAATACCCAAAGCCTACTACTAGAACAGGCTTGTAACGAGCTCCTCTCATAGACTTGAATATGCAGTGGCCTAAGGCCAACATTGTTCTCCAAACTTGATTATATTGGATGCTCCTCTCATGATATTATTGTCGATTTTCGGAATAGAATGTTAGAGGAATTTTGTTGTTATTTTTCGACTAAACAACTATTTTGCCCCATTTTGCCCCCCCTGAACTTGTAGTGTCTAGACGTTTTGCCACCCAAACTTCAATCTTGGACATTTTGCCCCCCAAACTTCAATTTTGGGACGTTTTGCCCCCTCAACCTAACGGATCCGTTAAGTCGCTGACGTGGCATTGCCACGTGGCACAAAAATACCACGTGACATTGCCATGTCAGACCAACCTAACCCACGTGGCATTGGACCAAACCGCTGATGTGGCAATGCCACATGGCATTTTTGTGCCACGTCAGCGGCTTAACGGAGCCGTTAGGTTGAGGGGGTAAAACGTCCCAAAATTGAAGTTCAGGGGCAAAATGTCCAAAATTGAAGTTCGGAGGACAAAACGTCTAAACGCTACAAGTTCAGGAGGCAAAATGGTAGATTAGTCGTTATTTTTCTGAGTGATCATATTCTACACATTTATAGACGAAGACATGAGATTGAGATCCATGTATATACGTACTAAGGTTGATTTCAACCAAAAAATATTGCAGTTTAATTAATATAATTGAAATTGCAAGTAGAAACTAGAAAATATGAATATAAATTGATGTAGCGAATGGCACATGTGAAAATTCAGTCAGTTTCTAATTGGAGAAAGAACAAGGCATCTTTGGTTTTTCTTCATTTTTTTTGTATGTTCAATGTATTGTAAGTTTCTACTTAAGAATTTGTTGTAAATTATTTTGGTAGCTTAACGATTGTATGTTACATATCGCACATGTATCTATTCATAGATTTTCATACGGTGCTGGATTTGGCGCGGGCCATAATCTAGTAATGGTAAAGAAATTAGAAAACTGTAGCCTGTAGGCCGCATGGGCATGGTTTTATATGGTCCGATATATATGCTACAACCAGGCCCAAATTATGTGTATAGTTATGGCCTTATGGGTAAATTTTTTCTTTCTTTCTTTTTTTTCAAATTTCAAGTCTTATTTACATTTTTTTTACACTAGTTATCTCTTTCACGTGTGTTGCACGTGACCTAATATATTTAAATTAAATTAAAATTAAAATCTTAAGTATACTACTAATTTTATATTAAAGAAACTTATTATTATAGCTGGCAAAATTTCACTCGAGTACGAGTATCCGACTTGATCGCCTGAAACCAAACCTTATCCAGCCCGATTCGACCAAAAAATCCGCTCAATCCGAAAACGAAATAACCCGACCTCAAATGCTTAATGACCCGAACCTGAATCAACCCGAATCAGATCAATCCGAGAGATTAAAATAAAATAATTACACTTTAGGGAAATAATAAATTTTAATCATAATAATACATTAAACTATCAATAAGAACATGTCAATCACAATAACCTTTTAAATTAAAATGGTAAAAATAAAATAATTATATAATATTGAATTTAATTAAATGAAAATAGAGTTTTTAGTAGATAAGTAATTTGTTCAATGAAAAACTATATATTTTTTAGATTTAATTAAATGAAAATTAACAAAATTAAAAATTAATTGTATAATGGCAATTTTTAGAAATATATTAGACAAATAAGGATATAATAGGTATTTTAAAAGTTAAATAAGGGTATAATAGGTATTTCAAAAGTTTCTCAAAACTCGTACTTTTATATATAGTATAGATTAGTCTTATTTGGTCAAAATACCATACAAGTCCCTCTACTTATAAAAAGGGATCAATTTGGTCCCCCTACTATAAAAACTATCAATTTGGTCCCTCCAATTACAATTTAGTGTCAATTGAGTCCCTGTACTTAATAGAATTTGTCAATGAGTAAAATTCTGATTCTTGCATAGGTTGCTTCTGTTTCTGTTGAGTTTGTTGTGAGCTTCCAGTATTATTGGTCTTCATTTTCTTGTTGTTCGAAGTATCAATCTTATAAGCAAAGCATAAAAACATAATAGTTATGCCAATTATTTTGTAAATAAGTAATACTGGACAAACAGATAATCAACTGACAGATCCTGTTAAGTAGAGGGACTCAATTGACACCAAATTGTAAGTAGATGGACCAAATTGACAGTTTTTATAGTAAGGGGACCAAATTGATCCCTTTTTGTAAGTAGAGGGACATGTACGATATTTTGACCGTCTTATTTACTTTTTCTCGTGAAGGACTTATAAGGTTTTGTCTAAATATATAAATATCTTAAAATTTTGAATGGAGCTAAATTGTGAGAATTTGTTATTGTAATGGCATATCTGAAGAAAAATATGAACGGTTTATGGGAAAAGAATGTGTTTCCTTGTTAATTTTCTGAAGTTTACAATACCATTTTATAGGTGAATAGCTAATTTACAAGATTAAATCCTATAACTAAGGAGATCCTTAGAATGTCTCTATCAACAGATTCTCAATCATAGGTCAACTTATCTTCATTATCCCTATAATCAAGATGTAAAAGTTTAGCATTAGACATAGCCACAATATCTGGAGTTTCATCAATATCATGGTTACATGTGTTACAAACTCGAGTTTATGGAATCATTGCTATCGTACTAACCCAATAGGGAAATTCTATTATCATTAATTATATATAGAAAGTTGAATACGATTAAAGAAATTGAATGTGATCAGTAAAAGTAAAACCCAAACAAGTTGCAGTGCCCTTTGTAGGGCAACATTGTTCTGCAGGCTTATTTTCGATTTTTGAACATGATGTTAGAGCAACTTTGTTTTTAAGAACTAACTGATTTATTCATTGTCTTATAAAAAAAAATCAATACATGTGAAATTTTGGGGGATTTTATTTGACTAAATAGCCTTTTTGCCTCTGAACTTTGCAAATTTCAGCCACTTTGCCTCCTAAACTAATAATTGTGCCACATTATCCTTTTAATTATCAAAATCAAGTCAATTCCCCCCCAGCCGTCAACGCCGTTAGTCACGTGACTAACGTTCTGTTTGAGCCCAGTTAAATACTAATATGGACTTTCCACATCAGCAATATGTGGGGCCCATAAACTCCAATTAAAATTTTTAAAAAAAGGTAAAAAAGAAAACCCTAACCTAACCATTCAAACTTCAATTTCTTTTTTTCTTTTCTTCCTTTCTCTTTCTATTTTCTTCTTCATCTTCTCCGATCTCCCCCACCGTGAACTCCCTATTCCCATCAGCACCGAAATATCCAATATCCAACATGAGCTGCACTGCTTCCACAACCCATGATTGCAATCCCCAACCAAAAGCTAAGAAATCTCGTCAGAAGCTTTTAAATTGAAGACTACCCGAAACTTTGCTATCCTATTTCCGACGACTTAACCGGTCAACAGCCACCAATCTTACTTATGTTAATCCTAGAGCCATAAGCTTCCATTTCCCCAAACCAATTTCAAAAGAAAGCCTCCGTTTTGAAAGCCCCAAATTCGAAACCTAACCTAGCTAGAAATCAATACTGGAAATAAGAAGAAGACGATGGCGAAGAAAAAAAAAGTTCTAATAAACACCGTAGACAGCTGCCTAAATGCCAGCTACGAATTTTGATATCCTTTGATATGCGTTATATAAGAGGTGAGTTAAATTGATTTTATGGTCTCTTTCATTTTTGATTTTAGCTTTGTTAAATTTCATTGTTGATTATACAATGCTTTGATTAATGGGTTGTTTTCAAGATTTTAAATTTTACTAATAAATGCATAGAAATCCCTTTCATGTGATTGAATTGCGTTTCATGTTTCTTGAACGTGTTTTTTTTTTTCCTGGTTTTGCTCATTTCAATTTCAAAACTTTACCTTTTAATCGTAATTGTGTATTGTTTATTATGATGATGAAAGCCAAATTATTAGGAATTTAGACATTTCTATCCTGGTCAAATTTGATTGTTTATTTCTTCATTTTTGAACTCAATTATATTAATGATGTTTCGGCAATCAAAGATTGAACTATAAATTGTGAATCTTTTTTTTGCAGCCTCTCGGATCACATCTTCTGATAAATCTTTCGTTGTTATCTTCTGGTGTTGTAGTTTGGTGGCCATTCAATCTGTGTTCATTATTGTAATTTGGGTTGGTTTTGATTTCAATGGTGTTTAAATTGTATTTTGTTCTGTAGAGTTTCTTTTACCCCCTTTTGTTATTCATTTTGCTTCTGTTTTTTAATATTTTTTTAGGGAACAAGTTTTTTTTTAATAATTATTACAATAAAAGTAAATTTTTTTCCCATTTTGTTTTTCCTATTTTTTTTTACTTGGACCCATCTGGGCTGACATGGACATTCCACGTAAGCTAAAAAATGCCACATAGGCAGTTAACTTGGACCGTGACGGAACCGTTAGTCACGTGCACTGACGGCAAGGGGGGATTGGCACGATTTTGAAAATTGAAGGAGCATTGTGGCACAATTATTAGTTTAGGGGGCAAAGTGGCTGAAATTTGCAAAGTTCAGGGGGCAACAGAGCCATTTAGTCATTTTTATTTTATTTTTCTGTAAGGAGAAAGGCAAAATATTGCTTTTATCAAAACATCATGGTTACAAATAAAAGTAGGCATTACATTGAATTTTAGCCACATTAACATTGTGTCTCTTTTGACATGAACAATAGAACAACATCAATAAGCATAAAAGCATATTAAAGATTAGTATAAAAACACAAACACAGTTTGATTTCACATGATTAGAATTCCAAACTTTAAAGACGTTCTCTCATGATCAGTTATTGATCATCATCAAATTTCATTGGATGGAACACAATGATATTTGAGAAGATATTTGAGAAATAGAACCTCCAATGTGGATTAATTCCACAAGTCTTCCCATTGCTTTACGTATCCTCTCCCGCTTCCTCTGAAAACATGTTTATTATGAGGAATCACAGACATAATTAATTATACTCCCTCCCTTATATAAAATATATAAGTGGATACTAATTAAGATAATGATTAAATTCATCTAAAATTTAATTAAAAATACTTAAAATAATTACCTAAACACCCCAACTCTCCATTAATTACATTTATCTTATCCATCTCTCAACTCTCCATCAATAAGAGTATAGATGGAAAGAAAAGTAAAAAAATGTATTGATTTTCTAAATGTATCACTTATAAGCAAGAAAAATAGAGGTGTTCCATTTATTTTCAAAGGGATCGGGGAATATTATATTAAATTGAAATGATAAATTAACCATTATAATTTTTTACTATATACCCATTTTATCCGTGAACTACTCAAAAAGTGTCAATTTGGCCATTCAACATTTATTTTGAGACCATTTGACCTCAAAATGTTCTACTGTAGAAAGCACACACTATGCATTGCTCAAGTAATAACGTCCGTCAGCATCAACGATTAAATTGAAAAATCAAAGTATAAATGTGAAATTGTCTCAAATAAAAATTAGATAGCGCCAAATTAACTCTTTTTTAATAGTTTCAAGATCAAAATGAAATTGTTTACCAATGGTTGGGTTTAAGTATATAGTTCGACAATACTTATTGCTCTTAAACAAATGAAAATAATTAATGTTGAGAGAAACTTATCCCTCAATACTTGTCTCGAATAATGTTAACTTATATATAAAAAATAAACAACATCAGAAAAGAGCATTATATATATACCAGGTTTGCTGTTGGTCGTCCAGCTGGAACAATTGCAAGATTTCCATAATTATTAACAGTTTGTTGTGGCATCAACACAGTTGTTGGTCGTACTGGAGGAACAATTGCAAGACCTCCATAAGGAACATAACTATAACTAACAGTAGTTATTGGTCGTGCTGGAACAATTCCTCCATAATTGTTTGTCTGAAACACGATCGATGCATGTAAACAGATATATAGAAGCATACATAAGGAATTCTTTCCAAAGAAAAATAAAATATTTGAAGTTGCAAGTAGAAGAATAGTACTAACCTGATGAGGATGAGGATATGATGAGGATGATGATGATGATGGAGGTTTTGATGAATTATGATGATTTCTCCTACAAAGTTCAAGAAAGGTGAAGTTATCCAGAAACTGATCACCGCCATGACAGTGGAACTTATAGTGTTTATCCTGAAAACACTTAAAGCAAACGCAGTATCGATCTTTCGTGCGGAAGCATTGCTTGCAACAAAAGTAGGTATCTGTGATGAATTCAGCACAAGTAGCACAAAATGGCCTTCCACTTTGGATAATATAGAAGAGAGTCATGACGTCCAAGAAATCTAGCTTCTTCTGGTTTATTTTGCAGAGCGATTCGAAGAAGCTACGACTCTTGTATTCTGTTGCTATGCTTGGTTCTTCCCTCATGAACTCCATGAATTCAGACAGCTCTACCACCCCATTTCCGTCGATATCCATTTCCTTGAAAAATGTTTCCGCCGCCTCCTTCACTTTGGCCGAGGCAGCTTCTAAATAGGCTTCTGCCAGCTTGCGCAATAGCTGCAATTGCTTCATTGATGGGATCGCAAGAACAAGAAGAGATTAAGAAACTAAATGGCTAAATAATTGATACTGCTATACAACATAAAGCAACATAATTATTACCATATATATATCATGATTATGAGCATTGAGCAAATTAGCTCTTTTCCCCCCACGTTGAATTAGTCTCTATATAACTATGAGGTTTTAAATTGTTTTTTCTTGGCCAGAATCAGTCTAGAAATCCTGTCAATGGGCGAAAGGGAATTTTTATTGATTATTTTGCAATTTGACTTATAAGATCGACCAATAATGTACATTATCATATCTTATATTGCATATTGCATATATATTAGCTACTTAAATTATGTATCAAACGAGAAAGAACTTTTTCTATGGGCCTTTTCGGAGGGCAAACTTTGGAAGAATATATAATTTCCTTTATAATTATTCTTGTTCTTGGTATAAGACTTCCATGAGGTTACAAGTTGTTACAAGTACTCTTGCATCCAATCAATTGGTCATCTAAAACTCGGTGGTGTAAAATTATTTTGACTAGGTAAAAGTACTTAGCGATCGACTGTATTAATTTGCAATTTGCAATGAGTCAATGACAAAGATGGATTCATCAATAATCATGAAATGGGTATGAAGTAGCAAAAAAATGAAATGTGTATTGTATATATGATTATTTAACTCATTTTGTTTACTGCATTTGCTAATTAATTATTAGAGCTAAAAAAAGTTAATTAAGTTTTCGCTAATGGAAACTCGCCCAAGGAAAATTAATCACAAGAAGAAACCTATAACTTAAAATACAACTAATGATAGCTGTCGGCATTTTCAAAGGGCAAGTTAATTTCCTTAATTTTTTAACTTTTTTCACGACTTCTTTAACTCTTTCATCCAATCCATCGATGTCATTGATTATTATTAGGCTCCTTTGTTTAAGCGGTCCAGTGTTTATAATCAGGTTATTTGGTTTTGACTTCCTTAAATATAAATAGGTTCTGCGATTAGTTGACTGACGTGTTAAAGGAAAATGGTGGATAAAAGATGTTTATTTTCACCAGAGCCTTCCCCTACAGTGGCTTCAAGTAGCTTATATATAACACCTTCTGCTTATAAACTGAAACAAAGAGAGCCTTAGTATCATTATTATATATTTTCCCACTTGTTTTCTTGAGACAAGACGCCAAGTCAATTGATAGATAAAGGCATTACATAACCCATATTAGCATAGTACTATTTTTTTTATATATGAGGGATAAAAGCAAGAAAATTACAAATAAAAACTAGTAATTGGCTTTAGGCCAAGCTACTTCCATGGCATCCGCTGTAAGTAGTGGAGAGAGTCCTTGAGGCGGAGTGTCAAAAATGTGTAGTCCTAAGTTCAGATTTTGGGAATTACTT
Organism: Corchorus capsularis; assembly: GCA_001974805.1. Classification (NCBI taxonomy): domain Eukaryota; kingdom Viridiplantae; phylum Streptophyta; class Magnoliopsida; order Malvales; family Malvaceae; genus Corchorus; species Corchorus capsularis. The sequence goes on from AWWV01015129.1 coordinate 24,631, forward strand.
GCCATCCAGTATCCATAGTATTATTTTTATGTACTTATAATTAGTAATGTACCTACACATACATAAATCAACTACTAACTAATTATATTTTTCAAAAAAAAAACTACTAACTAATTATATATATATAAAATATTAATTACCCATCATGATATTTACACCAAAAATTTTATAAGTGTTTCAAAAAAGTTTTTTTTTTAAAAAATGCTCCACCAAAAGTTTATCTTTTCAAAGTTCATTCTTCCAAAATGTTAGTAAGTAATTTAACCGCACCTCATACACACTTCATAGAAACAAATTTTTACAGATAAGTTACAAAATTTAGGATATTTATTGCTTTCTCCTTTTTCTTTTATTTTTTCATTCCATTCCCGCATTTCCTCTTGGCCGAGAGACTTTTGAAATCTCAAACACATTTCCAAGCTTCGGTTATCTTTCTTTTCTTCTTCAGCAAATAATATTGCTTCATCAAAGAAGTCTCTGCCATTTTTTTTTGGCCAGATTGATTATAGATTTGCATAATCTATTAGAAAAGACCACATTAACATTAACATAGCCTAAAAAGTGGCGAACTCTGAAAAATTGACAATGAGCCCAGGTGTGAAAAGTCCGTGTCATAGGAGGATTAGGATTCCAAAAGGTGAGAAACGAGTTGGTGTCATACGAGGATTAATTAGGATTTCAAAAAGGTGTGAGATGTAGGGTTTCATCCCTTGTATATAAACCCAATCTTGATCACTCACGTAACGTTATTACCAGACAAAAATATGCATAAGAATATATATGGTTAGTTCTTGGACGTCATTATCGTCAGAGGTTTTCCCAGATTGGGCTGATATCCCCTATTTCCTGCAAGAGGGCTAGAGGAGGACTTCGAATAGAAAACTGTAAGATTGGCGAATCTATTCTATCGAGTTATTTGAAGATGCAGGGCCGATTCAAGCTGTAGAAAGATTCTTCTTTCATTTCTTTCTATAAAAAACCAGAACCTTCTAGGAACAATATCACCATTTTTGTTCAATAAGATACCAAAGTGGATGGCCGCTTCTTGAAACTCAAGAAGATTATGCACGAACCGCCATTTGCATCATAAGGAGGATTCTCTGCATGAAGGCCTACGATTAGAATGCTGACCTCCCCTAATCGATGAATGTCTCCCTTCAAAAACAAACAGCGATCCACTACATGAGCTATTTCTGCCATTTGGACTGTGGCTGTTAAGTCTGAGTCAAAACTTGCTTCGGCTGGAGGCCTTTTGCGTGATAGCTCAGGTGATTGGATTGGGCTCCTGCTACTGCTACTGGTTCTGGGGTGAGATTAGATGATTATGAGAATCTGGGTTAGGCGCCCGTTTTGATGCAAGTCAATCCCCACACAAGAAAAGAACCACTCTGAATACTCCTTCCCTGCTAACTACCTGGGGCATGAGCTCTTCCTTCTTTCTTGGTTTATCTCAAGAGCTGATCTTAGAGTATGGGAAAGTCGCTTTCTCTAGCTTTCTAGTTTCAACTCCGCTCCTCTCCTTAAATTAAGGGAATAGCTCGTCTTCGAGGCTAGACCTTTAGGTCGATTCCATGGCTTCAACGCGTAGCTACACTGGGTATCCTTAGCACTTTTGACTGTTCGCTAGAGGAATAGAGAATTGCATCTTATCCCTATTTTCTTAAGTGAATAGCTCTGTCAGCTGGTTTTCTTCTAATTTAGAAGAAGGGGCGTAGCTAGTTGAAGGAGCTAGACAGTAGGTCCTGTGCTTTCCGCCCGAACACTGCAGATTCTCGAACAAGAGCATACAAATACTTGATATGAGTTGACTAGCCTTACTTACCTATCAGGAGAAGACCCCAGAACTAAACGTTGGAGATACAGACCCCGATCGGTCAGTTGACCGTTTACCCAGAACCACAGCGAATTCGTGCGTGACATAATACCACCTATTGATAGATAAGTACAGGACCCTAAAACCCTAAACCCTAAACCCTAAACCCTAACCCTAACCCTAAACCCTAACTGCCAACGTAATTATCCTTTTATTAATTAAGCCTTGAAATATGGCCGACCATATCCCATCATCTTCGGAAGCATACCCTTCTTCTAAAAGGATTTCCCCTTCTTCCATTAACGGAAGCCCTTCAGATGGATGTTCAATTGAGGCAGGGCGATCAATAGGGACGAGTGAAACAATAGGCTCAAGGTCTAGAAAGAAACCTCTGATCAGACTATCGCACCGTAAAAGGAAGCTAAAAAGACGGGGTTCCTGCGATTCTTTCTAGTATGGAATGAGTCAATCATCCACTTTGGTATCTTATTGAACAAAAATGGTGATATTGTTCCTCCATTGATCAAGAATTTCGGTTTTTGAGAAGTATTATGATCATCCAATAAGAAAGGTTCAGCAAGCAAAGAAGTTATCTTTAGGGGATTACCTTCTTACAGAACATTCAAGAAAGAAGGTCAAAGGACTCAGGCTTGAATAGGCTGATTGCCTTTTCCGCTCCTGAACCAGTACTTAGATAAAAGGAAGAAAAGGAGGTAGGGAAAAAGCATAAGGTAAGCTACTCGGTAGCGGGAAAGAAAGAAGCACTTGTTGCAAGCAAGTATGACCAGAACCCTCTTTTCTTCCCTTCCCATGATGTGTTCTATCAGCGAGTGCGGCGAAAGAGAAGCGGAACTGTCACTTCGATATCGTACGTATTCACCCCGCCATTGTTGTTATCACTAAATCCCTTCTTAGCCTCTTCTATTAGCGTTCGTGTGCTCGAAGTCTATCTGAAAAAGGGAAGAGATTCTACCACCCCTTCAACTCATCCGAAGCAGTAAGCCGGAAGAGCTCTATCCTTTAGAAAGCGAAGGGGGCGAAGAAGGTGAGCCTTTAGGCGAAGGGGTTGTTGGGCTCAAATAAATATTCCTCCTCATCAAACAACAGACTTATCGAACTCTTTAGCCGAAGCTAAATCTTTTAGAAACCTTGGTTAAGAACTTCCTTGACTATGAATCGTATCCCTCAAGGCAGATAGGGATGGTGGAATCTATGGGGATAGCTTTCATGCGACAACAAAAGAAAGAGCTAAAGGAAGAAATGGTATTCCCTTTTCCAACCCGAAAGCTGTGGATTCCCTAACCTGATCCGAGAGCCTCGCCCCGAATCAGACCACCTTACTAGCGTCAACCCCTTCCCTGGCACCAGAAAAGCCATCTCCAACAACCGAACCGGTAAGCTATTTTCTATCCCTTGAGCTGTCATCGGGTGCCGCTTCTGCGACTAACTCCTCAGGAGTAGGTAATCTTCTCGGTTCTTATCTGTTGATTGCATTGACCCAGCGACGGGGAAGGGAAAGTGATTAAATTTCTTATATAATCTTTGGATTTATTTCTTCTATGGAATTGATTCTAAAGCTGTTCGCTTAAGGGGCGTGGCATCACTATCCTTTCTCCCATCATGCGGAGTTGTAGCTCAGCATGGTTGTGGAAAGAAAGAGCACTTCGCATCTTCCAGTTCACCGAGCCGCTACGCTAGACCTTCGTACCAAACAAGGGCGTAGCTACAGCTTATGGTCGATTCCTAGGCTTCAACGCTACACACCTTCCTCGTTCTGTCTACGCTTCCTTTTCACTTTGAAAGAGTCAACTCGTGAGTACAGTCAGTTTGATTAATTTACAGCCCTTCCCGGCCTCTCCTCTTTCTCAATGGACATAAGACCAGTGACAGATTCATCACAAAAAATTTCTAGAAATAGTACAACAGATTACTCCTAAGGACATATCGGTTGAAGTAGATTCTTCTTTTTAATCAATCAAAACCCCTTCCCAAACTGTACAAGCTTCTTCCAAAGCATACGGCTTTCTGGATGTAGATGATGATATCTATACAGATGGATATATATCGTATAATTCTTATCGTATAATTCTTATATATTGTACAATGAAGTACCACATGAGTGGATATATAGGAATCCAAATCTGCCGAACCACTCATGTTATGATCTTCTACATCCTAGGTCTTCCCGTTCCGTCATCTGGCTTATGTTCTTCATGTAGCATTCAGACCGAATGACTCTATGAAATTACGTCGATACTTCCACATATTATGGGTAACGTAGGAGACATCTCTATTTTTCCCCGGGGGAATCTTTAGAATTACCACTGCTTAGCTTTCAATTCGCCTCTGACCATCAAATGAAATGTGAATAACCCGTCCTCCTCTCTTTGAAACAAGGGGCGCTTCTGGTTCTGTCGGTGCTTGAAACAATTTTGTCTTCTCCATATTACTATATCTCTAAAGACAAGTAAACCAGACAGTGAAAACGAACCCGAAGCCAGAATCTCCTTTTGAAGAGCGTCGAGCTAATTCCCCTTGTTAGAACTCTTCCTTCTTTCTATTCCTCGGGTTTATTGAAGAAGGATCTCTCTCCGCTTTTTCCTTTGCAGTTTCCTTGCCTTGCTTTTATTCATCCAATTCTTCTAGCGAGTGAGTCATGGGAAAACGTAAAGCTTTATATTCCGAAGTTGATGATTTCTTACCTCTGTCAAGCTTCACTCTATTATAATTGATACCATCCCGCAAGGAAAGGTCTTTTATTCTTTACTACGACGAATGAAGTGAAGATAAATATGAATAAGGATGAGTTTCTTTTGTTGATAAAAGAGTCGAATACATACTATCAAAAGGACGGTTCAGAGTCTAAAGTCCGCCTACAGGCTTTAGGGACGAAGTATTCATAGGCTCGTTGAGAGCTGGCTGAATAAAGTTTCCGAAGGAGAAGCTGGTCCCTGAATCGGGTAAGGCATCCATCAGAGGGTCGTTTAGAGCTGAGCCTTTAGGCGAAGTGGAGTTCACGGTGGAGACGAAAAGAGGGAAGGATTTTTCGGTGACAGGTGCCGATAGGCGAAAAGGGAAGGATCTTGCTGACTTTATATCCGTCGAGGCTCGAGGAAAAAAAAACAATTCTTCTTGTTTCCCATTAAAAACAAAAGAACTCTTTCTATTCATGTTTGTCAAGATGGCCAAATCTCCTTCATCTGCAATCTATGAACTTGCTAGAACCAACTAATTCGTGTGAAACCTCTGAACCAATTGATCGGGCAACATAGCCTATGCGCCTGTTTCCTCACTCCCTAATCCAGAAAGAAGTCCCAAAACAGCATGTAAGCCAGATTGAATGGATGAAAGCCAAGACCCTTAGTTAGCTTTGCAGGTATCAACGAGCCAACCAGAATCTATTCCAGTTGCATGAACGGGCTCGGCATTTCTTATGTATTTTCTTGTCCAACTAATTAGTCTGCTGCCTGCAACCGAAGAGCTCAACCCGTGCGCGTATACAATGATGGGTTCCAGCTTTCCGAAAAGGGTTCATGAGGATATTGATAAATTGAATCGAAGGTTTCGTAGAGGTGGTGATGAAAAGAGGCGTGCTTTGCATCTTGTGAGTTGGGATGCCGTATGTATGCCCAAACGATATGGTGGCCTTAGTCTCAGATGCATAGAAAAGCATAATGCAGTCTTACTCCAGAAAACGGCATGGCGATTCCTCACCGAGTGCCGCTCCTATCTCTAAAGCCAGCGTATGGGCTACCTGCCTACCGTAATCTTTCTTCAAAGAGTGGTTAATTGGTCGGCGTCTTGTAAAGGTATTATGGTGGACGGGAGAATCCTGCAGATCTGGGAGTAAAGGCTGTGCTTCCATATCCACTTGTCCGAGGCATCACGCACGCGGCGAAGAGGCGGACATGGTAGTTGGTAAAGCGAAGAGTAAGTTAAGTCAAGGAAAGAGAAATAGTACTCCCTTCATGGCGTACCTAGAAATTTTATTGCTTTGGAAACCGGATAGTTAAACCGATTCAAAGGCTGCCCCTTCTCCTAAGGCTGTGTGCGTGTATCTATGCATGTGTCAAACCCATGGGTCATAACGGATGAATATCCGAGGACCGATAAATGGACTTTCTTTACGACTTACTGGTGCAATAGGCATTCTATCTTCCTTGGTCCGGAACCAAAGCATCTCTTCCCTAGTCTGAGGGACTCTCCTTTCTATTTTATCCCCCCCGGGGTTTCCCCCGCTAATGACAGTGGTAGTATCCGCGGTTGATGTAAGAAAAGCTGTTGCTAGCCTAAGCGCTAAAGGTGGTGAGCGGGAAGGTGTATTCAGAGTATAAGCTACATGGGCGAGCTAACTTCGATGACAGTCTTCGAAATATGAAACTTTGAGAAAACACCGTATTTGAGGTATCAACCCTAATTGCGGTAGGAAATCGAATTCGAAATCGGTGCAAGGATTGGAAGTAGTCCAAGTCAATTCCGGGCGTATGCCTGGACCTAGAACGGAGGATATAAACGAGAGAGTACAGTGAGGCCCCGTAGGCTGTTGAGACAGAAGCGAGAGCTGGATCAAGGCCTTTGATAGAGTGTCCTCCTATCACCAGCAGCTTTGTTTGCATGACTTCGCTCACAGTATGTAAGATTGTATTCGGTGGTTTTCATTGATTCTTCTTCGAAGGCTTTGTTCAATTGTTCTCTCTCCGAGTATGTAATTGGTAATCTACTCACCGTCTTCCCTCTTTTGTTCCTTACCTCTTCTTCTTTTGATTCTTTTTTCTTTATGTTCTAAAGAGGAAGAAATACTGAAGACTCTGGAAGGACTCAAGAATTAAATACCCCTGCTACCGGGATTAACAATTTCGTATTGTGAGTCTATGAACGAAGCAGGTCCTATTCCCGTTCGTGAGGCATACCCATGTTATGTTATTTTATTTGCATCGCTTTTCCCTTCGGACCCATCAACTCATTCAACTGGATCAATTGCAGCTTCCTCATCTCGCTCTTAGTTCTCGGTATGAGCAAAACAGGTACTCGGTAGCCGCACTAAGGTCCCATCATCTTGAAATACCCATAGCAAGTAGAACCCGATCATCATAGTACCGAACAGATAGCCCGGAAACCGAACCCATACGGCGGTAGAATCGATAGAAGCATTCATGGGGTCAAAAGCCGGGTCCCAATGACGAACCATCAAGTAATAAAAATAAGCCTCAGCTTCTTCGACTTACGTCTCAGCGTGAACGGTGCTAAGAGGAATGAGAGTAGGGTGATTGGCATCGATGGCTCAGTGTCCAACTCAGTAAGATTAGGCCGAATGATTATCTTCAGAATCTTGAAGTCTTGCTAGCGGATCCATCTCCTAACAGTCAGATAATGGCCATAGATGATCCATGGCCCGTCCTCAAAGTCAAACTGAGGATCCTCTCTTTTTCATTCATTCAATTCACTTATTATTATATACTATATTTATCGAGAAGGAATCCCTTTTCATCGATCGGTTCAAGGGATTGCTTGCTAGTTTCAGGGGTTGAAGATAATACATCAATGGGATGTTTGCTTACTTTGACACTATAGCTCTTTCTTTATGCGAAAGATCTCAACGTATCAGGGATGGAGAAAAACCTGTTGACCAAAGTACAACGGACTCCTCAAATGTTTAAAAGCTCAGAGGACGAACGGGGCGGATGCCTCCTAAAGAGTAACGGAGGTGTGCGAAGGTAGGCTCAAGCTAAGATTCTGCTCGTGAGCGTAATGGTATAAGCCTGCCTAGATATAGAAGGCGAGTACCTATTACAAAGGATATCCGAAACCATAAACTAAAGTGCTGTCCAATCAATAGTAGTACCTCTAGCTATTTGGAAAGTAAGAAGAGAACAGTCCTTTAACCCGATAGAAAGTCCTCATCTCATCTTGTCTGATGTGATAGGGAAGGGATAGATCCCAAGGCGGGAAGAATCATTTCCCGAGACGAGAATCCCCTGCAACAGCTTGAGATAAGATTCCCCAGAAAAAAGAAATAAGCAAGCAGCATCGGATTAAGCAACTTGGGACATAGAATTCCTTTTAGGGCTAGCATGCCAGACAGAATTGCTAGCATTGAGGTAGACCCCGACTGCTACTGCTAAGCTTTTTTCCTTAGCTTAGGAACCTATACCTATGAGCGTTCGTTCGCCATACCTATCAGACGTGGAAGGTAGGGACAGAAGGAGAAAGGATAGATAGATCGGAAAGAAGGAAAAAAAGCAACTCGAACACCCACGGCACCAAAGCGATTTCCATGACTTCAGCGGCATCTTCCAAATTTTCCCCTCTTTCCACCCGTTGTCAGTTTCTTTCAGTTCCTCGATTACACAGTTGACCACACGCATTCAACGGTAGGGAGTAAGACCTTTTACAATTTAGAAGGTAAATCCCAGGGATACTCATCGAGCGGACTATACCAAGGTGCGACTTTAATAAAGCTCCTTCTTTCCTTTTCTGATCTCATTGCGGGAGTTCTGAACAGCTACCAGAACTCTCGACCTTCTTTCTAGCGCACCGGAATAAGACAATCGCTAATGAGAGTGCAAAAATAGAATTGGAAATAGAGGCTTTTCTGGAAGGTTCGCTGAAGTAAGGCATAGTGTGAAGATTAATGTTGATGGTAGTTCCCGCCTATACCTATAGGACTCTTACAGGACAGATGCGACCCTTCCGCAAACAATGGTTATATACTTTTCGTAAAAGTACATGATTTTTTCGATCTTACCCATCCAAACAACCTTCTTACTAGGAGGAACGCCCTGAGGAATATCTTTTTCCAGACATTATCTTAGTGATTCCATTTTTATATAATTATCTAAGTAGTATGTATACGTTAATTCTAACTGGTTTAAAAAATTTTGTCTGTCTTACTATGTTCTCGTACTCTCCTTCATTGAGTTGAGGAGGCAGCCCGTGAAAAGATTGCCTTTCGAGGTAGAATCATGAATTAGATTGGATAGCGGGAGTGTCTAATGACCTAATTAATGGTTGGTTGTAGAAGGGTTGGAAGATACTTTGTATACAGACTGATGAAAGCTGTATCGATGTTTTTACCTCTACGGGATCATGTAAAATATGAAAAGTTCTATCTCCCCTAGGGCCAAAACCTTAACAAGGCAATTTCACTCTACGACATGTGATGTTCTGTCACACATCGCAAGCCAATTCCATTACTCGATTCAAGATTTTGTTCGGATGGCAGCGGTGTGTCGATCTTGGCAAGCTTCTCTCAAAGATCAAAAGCCAAAATTCCCTGTATGTTTGATGATCCTTGCAGAGAGAGGAGACAACGACAACAGGCGATCCTTCCTCACAACTTCGGAAGAAAAAGTTATGGAGTTGGAATTATCGAAAATTCGAGGAAGGAGATGTTGGGGCACTCCTTTTGGATGGTTGGTGACCTACAGAGACAATCTCACTGATTTTGAAATTGGGTTGTTTAATCCTTTGTCTAGAGTCTACTCCTCACTTCCCTCAGGGAACAAACTCATCGATCTCATTGATGATAGTGATTATTCTGGTGATCATTGGACTGATAAAACTCAAGATCTTATACAGAAGTTGCTTTTACCGTCAAGTCCTAACTCATCAGAAGATTGTAATATTGTTATGGCAATTTATTCGTGGAAGAGTTCATTGGCATTTGCAAAGCCAGGTGACCAACATTGGACTGAACTCCAATTGAATCTGATAAATTTATATCAGATGTCACCTTTTTTTATGGCAATTTTTATGCAGTCAAGTACATAGGACAACTTTTTATATGTCAAGGCTTGGAAGGTAATTCATCTCCAAAAGCAGTAGAATTTGCGAATGAACCGCCCCAGTTCCGTCGTAACAACAGTAGTAAATACCTTGTTGAATTGGGTGGTCATCTTTGTACGATAAGCCGTGATGTTCGCTCATATCGTGGTGATGATCTTTGTATGATTCGTCGTGATGTTCGCTCATATGAGCACACAAGTGAGGATGAGGATGAGGATGAGGAGGATGAATGTTTGTATCTAACATATGAATTTAGGATTGTCAAGCTTGATATGCATACTCGTAACTGGGAGAGTATTTTGTCATTGGGTGATTGATCCTTGTTTTTGGGAAATTGCTACACTTTCTCTGTTTTGGCATCTGACTATCCTGTTTGCACCCCAATTGCATTTATTATACAGATCAGCGATACGATCTTTATGATAATGATGTTATTGGTGGCGGCTTTGATACCATCATCTACAAGTTTGATAATAAGAAGATCCTTCGTCTACCTGTGGCTGTGAGGGACGATGAGCAACAACCATTTCGTTCTAAAATTAGCCCACCACTTTGGATCCATCCTAATTCCTAGTTTTCATTTACAAATTACAAAGTGTATGTCATGTTTTATTTAATTTCATGCTCCATGTTTTCCTAAAAAAAAAATTAGGATATTTATATATTGTGATAGTGGTTGTAATTGTGTCACCTCAACATTATTGTAATTTGATGAATAAAGTCCCTTTTTGGCTTTTGCCCCCTAAACTTGGCTAAAATTGATCTTTTTCTTACTAACTGTTTGACAAAATCCCCCGAGAGAAGGGACATATATATATAAATGTCTAGGATGGAGTATTTCCATGATGATTTGTTGGGTCAGATTCTGGTAAGGCTGCCTATGAAATCCATCGTTGCGTTTTGAAAACTTGGTGGGTGCTCTCTCTTCGAAAGCCCCAGATTTGTTTCTGAATATGATCTTAGTGTCAAAAAGTAGAAGAAGAAGAAGAAGAGCGATATTGTCATCAACACCCGATCGAAGAAGCCTTGCGAAATACAAATTTGAGGACCGTTTGTGCTTGTTCCATGATCAAACACTACTTGTTCCTAATAATCACCAAGATTTGTTCCCGCCAATGCCTCCATCTGTCACAAGTCCTTTACGTGCAGGTGTTACTATCCATGATGGATTGCTTTGTTTATTACATGATTCTGATCATCTGGATATAAATATAACTCTATGGAATCCTGCCACGAGAGAATTTAGACTCGTTCCCAAAATATGTCATAATAGGCACTGCTTTACTGGGTGTGATTCAGAAGCAATGGATGTGTAAATGGTGTTCATTACTGGGTGGGATTTAACCATATCCTTGCATTTCACTTCACCACCAAAGCTTTTGAATTGATAGATTTTCCATTATATATCGGAAAGAAAAGTAATGGGAAATCTACTGCGCTTTACCTGATGATCAGGATCGTATTTGTTTCTGGATTCCCAACAATTACCCTAGAGATGATGATGATGTTCGGTTGTTGAACAACGATGATGAATGATGATAATAAGGGACAATATTAATTATTGGACCAAGCTACTTCGAATTAATGACCATTTTCCTCAAATTGGAACAATATGCTGAAGTTTTGGAACAAGGTATTGGATCATAATATTCATATAAACTAGAATTTCTCGGCCGCGCTTCGCGAGTGGCTGTTTTATTTTATAAATTCTTTTAAGAAATTTTCAGTTAAGAAATGAAATTTTGTTGTGAAATGATAATAAAACAAACGAAGAGAATAGAAAATTGAAGTATGGAAAAGACAAGAGAATAGAGAGACAATAGAATATGGAGAAGAAGAAAATATGAAAAGAGGGAAAAACTGTTCTTATTCATCTTATTCCATAACAAAGTAATGTATTTATAGGCACATAGATACATCACCATAAATATAAGAGAATGAACTTAGTACATAGTTATATGTATGAATGAACCAAGTTATTAATCTTATCCATGCTTTAATTTTAGATTCATGGACATCCACAATATACATGTATATTCATAACAAATTTATAATTAATTTATAATTATTTGATTAATTTATTTTATATAGGAAAAGGAGATGAATGTCTTTTGATTTTTCCAAACTAAATGAATACAAATATAATAAACAAAACATTAGAAAATAAATTATTGACACTTGTCAAAAAAACATAATGTCATGTGGCACTCAATGAAAACTTTGCTTATAAAATTAATAGTAGGTTTAATAGTAAAATTGGCGGCCTAGTATTGCTTTGCAATCTTGAGACGACAAAATTCGAAGATGTAGAGATCAAAATGGACAAAGATTGCCATCTTATCGGGTTTTACATTTATGAGGAAAGCTTGTTTCCTCGAACAAAATTGTTTCGAAAAGTCTCAAAAGAAACAAAAAAAATTAAAGAAATAATAAAAGAACTTTTTCCATTTTTTGGGTTGGATAGAAATCCTCTCCCACATTTTTTGTCCCCCTATTGTCCCCCATCCACCAAATCACAACACGTGTCCCTTGTATTATACCTTGTTTGTTTCAAGTTTTATTAAATAACATTAATAAAATAAAATAAAATAAAAATCTCACTTAATCACCAGGTTTAGCCCCAAATTAAAATTAAATAATCGAATATAAGGGTTAATCCTAAATTTTAATACATTCCCCATAGGGTTTTAGAATGAAAATATAAAATTTAATTTAATTAGACAAATAAGAAATAACATTAGAAATTAAAAAGGGACACATGTCATTATTTGGTGGATGGGGGACAATGGGGGGAGAGGATTTTTATCCGTTTCCTCTCACATATAGAAAATATAATTAGATCAACCAGGCCCAAATGTATATATATAGGTCACTCGTTTTTCTTTTATTTTCTCTTTCAAGTGTTATTTACTTTTTTTAAGGACCAATAAGGCTTTTATCTTAATTTTGAAAATTTGTTATTGTAATTGTATCATGATAATTAATCCTACAAACTCGATTTTATAGAATCATTTCTACGTACTAACCAATAGCCAAATACTATTATACAAATATATATATATATATATATATAGAAAGTTAAATATGATTAAAAATTTTGAATATATATGATCAATAATACCCAAACAAGTTGCAGTGGCCTTATTAGGTCAGCATTGTTCTCCAGGCTTGTCGATTTTGGAACATGGTGTTAGAAGAACTTTGTTCTTAAGGAGCTAATAATTGATTTACTTGGTGTTTTACGTACTAATAAAAAAACAATACATGCTAAATTGTGGGGTTTTTTTTAATGGAGAAAGGCAAAATATTGCATTTATCAGAAACATCACCGTTACAAATAAAAGTAGGCAAGAATCCTACCCAAACCCCTCTCCTACCTCTCACAATTCATTGAATTTGCTACATTTTGTCTCTATTGACATAAATATAGAACATTAATTAATAAGCATAAAATCATATTAAACATTAAATATAAACACACAAACACAATTATTAATCTTGGTTTGGTTTCATTAATCTACATGATTAGAATCCCAAACATTAAAATTGTCTTCTCTCATGAGTTATGTATAATTCAAGATCAAATTTCACTGAATGGAACACGTTGATATTTGAGCAATAGCACCTCCAATGTGGATTAGATTCACAACTTTTCCCAATGCTTTACTTAATTTCTCCCGCTTCCTCTGAAATTACATAGCAGCAAAAAAAATGAGGGCATAAATAATTATATTAGAAGTGACCATCAATTTTTTTTTTACTAATTTGATCATTCATGAACTCAAAACAGTGTCAATTTGGAGCTTCGACATTTATTTGGACAAATTTTACCTCTATATACTTGGATAAATACATATTTGATTTGACCAATATAACGTGGTGTCTTGATTAACTCACATCAGCATCAATGATTAATTAATTTCAAAAATCAAAACATAAAGGCTAAATTGTCTCAAATAAAAGTTACAAGTCAAAATGAGCAGCATTACTTAAGCCGTACATTATTTTATTTTATTTTTTTTGAGGAAAAAAAATTAGCAAAGTCAACTATTAATAGTTTAATTAGCAAAGTCCAGATAAAAAATGCAATTATATATAGTCATTAACAAACTTAATAAATATATATAGATAGTACCATACCTTATCTAGTTTTGCTGTAGGTTGTGGTGGAACAATTGCAAGAGTTTCATCATTCTGATCGGTGATCATCTACACACACATATATATACAGACATCATGAGATTGATTGATTTAATTACTTATAAAATAAAATCAAATTAGGGTTCATATTTCTACCTACCAAAAATAAAAATAAAAATAAAAATAATGCAGTTGAAATAGTAATTAACCTGATACGAGGATGATGTATCATGATGATTTCGCTTACAGAATTCAAGAAACGCAAAGTTATCCAGAAACTGATCACCGGAATGATCATGGTTCCTATACTGTTTCTGCTCATAACATTTGAAGCAAACGCAGTATCTTTTTTGGCGGCCGAAGAAGCATTGGGTGCAACAAAAGTAGGTATCCATGATGAACTCCCCACAAGTAGCACAAAACGGCCTTCCACTTTGGATAATATAGAAGAGAGTCATGACGTCCAAGAAATCTAAATGATTCTTATTGATTTTGCAGAGCAAGTGGAAAAAGTGACAACTCGTGTATTGGATTGCTATATTAGGTTCTTCCCTCATGAACTCCATGAACTCAGACAGCTCCACCACCCCATTGCCGTCGAAATCCATTTCCAAGAAGAATGTGTCCACCGCCTTCTTCACTTTGCGCGACGCAGATTCATAGTAGGCTTGAGCCATCTTTCGCAATTGCTGCATTAATTGGCTAATTTGGCTCATCTTAATCAGGGGGATCACGAAGACAACAATTACTTAAGAAGCAATTCTAATTAATTATGGCTTAATATTTGTTACTACTACAACGTAAAGCCACATAATATGGAGTACTATATATATAGTGATTATGATTTATGAGCAAAGCCCCCTGCACGTTGAATTAGTCTCTATTAACTATGAGGTTACGCGGTTGGTCGTCTATTATAAAAAGTGATATAATTAAGTGAGTACTTATTGATTATTTAACAATTGACTTATATCTATTATCAAAAAAAAAACAATTGACTTACATATTGCATTAGCTACTTAATTTATATATATCAAACGAGAAAGAACTTTTCCTATATATTAATTCTTGGTGAGACTAAAGACTTCCATGAGGTTACAAGTTGTTAACTCTTGCATCTAATTAAAAGCCTTTATTTTGAACAAAAGAAAAATTAATAGATTTAAATCAAACTCGGTGCATGTCTGTAATTATTTTGACTAGGTAAGAGTTAGCGACCGACTATATTATAATTTGCAATTTGCAATTTGCAATGAGTCAATGACAAAGAAATGTGTGATCAAGTACTCATTTTTGCATATTGCATTCACATAGTACTTAATTAGAGCTCAAAATTTTAATTTAATTAAGTTTTCACTATGGAAACGCGTCCAAGGAAAATTACAAGAAGTCAAGAGGAAGCTACAAGCCTACATCTAAAAATTAAACCTACTATTAATTTTATGTGCAAGACCCTCATTGAGTGTCACTTGGCATTTGATTTTTTTGACAAGTGTCAATAATTAATTTTCTAAAGTTTTGTTTATTATATTTGTATTCATTTAATTTGGAAAAATTAAAAGACATTCATCCTCTTTCCTATATAAAATAAATTATCAAATAATTATAAATTAATTATAAATTTGTTATGGACATATATGGACATACATGAATTTATCTTATCCATAAAAAATTATAAATTTGTTATGAATATACATGTATGTTGTGTATGTCCATGAATCTAATTAAACCATGGATAAGATTGATGACTTGATTCATTCATACACATATACCTATGTGCTAAATTCATCCCCTTATATTTATGGTGATGTATCTATGTGCCTATAAATAGGCCACTTACTTTGTTATGGAATAAGATGAATGAGAATAATTTCACCCATTCATATTTTTTTCTTCTGCATATTCTATTGTTTCTCTATTCTCTTGTCATTTCCATACTTCAATTTTACCCCATTGTTTTGTTTTGTTATCATTTCACAACAAAATTTCATTTCTTAATTGAATTTTCTTAAAAGAATTTATAAAATAAAACAGTCGCACGCAAAGCGCGGTCGGGAACTTCTAGTACAACTTAATTATACCTATCGGCAATTTTCAAAGCGCAAGTTAATTTCCATAATTTTTGAACTATTTCAGGACTTCATTACAACTCTTTCCATTCATCCATCGATGTCATGTATTATTAGTATCATTATTATATTCTTCCACTTGTTTCATAAGACAAAGCGCCAAGGTCAATTGGTAGATAATTAAAGGCATTACCTAACATATATTATTAGTACTATCATACTATTGTTATGTAATGCACCTAGACATATAGTTTTTTTTTTTTTTTGAGTGAGTAGAAATCTCATTACATCTGAATAAATCTCTATATGCCCCCAAACATCTAAATGAGAATTCAACCCAAACCCAAACTAAGAAACTACCATAAATAAACCATCTACCTATCAAATATACAAGTAAATAAATTACAAACTAAACTCACATTCTGTAAAACTTAAACCCAGGACCTCACGATTCAGGTATGGGAGCTAACAACTCGGGTGCTACCTAGACATATAGTTAAATCAACTACTAACTATTTATATATAGAAAAAATTAATTAGCTACCATGATACTTAAACCAAAGATTCCTTGTATATACTATTTATAAGTGTTTCAAATTAAAAGATTTTTTGCTACACCGAAGATTTATCATCAAAAGTTTATTCTCCGAAATGTCAATAAGTTTAACTGCACATCATACACACCTCATAAAAACAAATTTTACCAGATAAGTTATAAAATTTAGAATATTTATTATGACATGGTACATATTAAATGCTGTAATTGTGTCATCATCTCAAAATTATTATAATTTGATTGTAACATTATGGTAAAACACACGTTACTCAAAATAAAAATTGGATTAATTAATCAGATAAAAAAAAGTAGGCAAGAATGAAGAATCCTACCCAAACCTAGCTCGCACACATTACATTGAATATTTGGCACATTACCTACAACTTGACATGAAAAAGGAATAGTGATAGTAATTTGATAACAAAACATGTATCAAGTTTGAGTTTGTGAATAATAATTTCCTCTTAATTGAGGTTTGACGTAGCTTGACTCTGAATTAATAGAAAAAAAGAAAAAGTGCTAGTATTAATGTCACACAAGCCAATTGCCGCAGGAACAATTCTTTAGCATTTGAACTAGTGGGCTGAAATCCTAACAATGTCGGGGCCTGCTATAGTAGACTTGGGATATTTTGTGCAGCCCAAAAATATATCCAAAACCCAAATAAAAACTGGCCGACCCGAAATTTAAAAAAAAAAAAAAAAAAAAGAGTTGCGGGAGGCCCAAGTAAAATCCAAAATGTCATGCCTTTTTTCGACTCTTCCAAGGATGACGTGGCACACATATTTTCCTTCTTTAAACACTGACTGACGAAAGTCTGATGGCAAATCAACAAGCCTTTCAATCCTAAACCTTCATCTTGTACATCTCAAAAACACAATATGACTTCCGATGCTCTACTCCTCGGCCCGCCGGCGATCTCCGCCGCTAAACCCTCGCAAAACCCGTCTATCAACAGCGCCGCCACCACGGAATCCGCCCTGGATTCTCTAACCACCCAAGCAGGGAACTTGAAACTCCCCGGTGACGGTGAGCCACCCAGGGGCAGAACGGAGAACAACTCTGCAACTTTTCTTTCATCCGGTAATCCCTGTTTGGATTTTTTCTTTCACGTGGTTCCTGATACCCCGTCGGACCAGTTGTTCCAACGGCTGGAGTTGGCTTGGGCCCATGATTCTTTAACTACTCTAAAGTTGGTCTGTAATCTCAGGGGTGTAAGGGGGACAGGGAAATCTGATAAACAAGGGTTTTATATGGCCGCTATCTGGCTTTTTAGTAAGCATCCCAAAACCCTTGCTTTAAATCTTAGGGCTATTGCTGAATTTGGGTATTTTAAGGATTTTCCAGAGATTCTTTATCGAATCCTGGAAGGACCCGATTCAAGAAGGATCCAGAAAGAGGAGTGGAGGGAAAGAAAAAGATCAGGAACGAGAAGATCTTCCAAGAAAATCAAGAATTCAGGTTTTCCAGATAAAGAAATTGATGGGGGTGGAATTGATAAAGAGAAAGCTAGGACTTTGAGGATAGAGAGGGAGAAAGCAAAAGCACAAAGAGCATTAGATAAGTATAATTCTGATTTTAACTATAGGTTTTTGTTTGATCATGTCTGTGAACTGTTTGCTGAGTATTTGAAATCTGATATTAAGAATTTGAATGATGGGAAATTGTTTGATATAAGCTTAGCTGCCAAATGGTGTCCTTCAATTGATTCCTCTTATGATAAGGCTACTTTGATTTGTGAGGGGATTGCTCGGAGAGTTTTCCCGCGTGAGAGTGAGAAAGAATACGAGGGAATAGAAGAAGGGCATTATGCGTATAGGATTAGAGATAGATTGAGGAAACAAGTGCTTGTTCCATTGCATAAGGCACTCCAGTTGCCAGAGGTTTACATGAGTGCAAAAGAATGGAATTTGCTTCCTTACAATAGGGTTCCATCTGTGGCAATGAAGAATTACAAAGAGTTGTTTACCAAACATGATAATGAGAGGTTTAAGGAGTATCTTGAGAAGGTGAAGGCTGGGAAGGCAAAGATTGCTGCAGGAGCATTGCTTCCTCATGAAATAATTGGGTCATTGAAGGACAAAGATGGTGGGGAAGTGGCTGAGCTACAGTGGTCTAGAATGGTAGAAGATCTTGCTAAGAAGGGTAAGTTGAAAAATTGTATTGCTGTTTGTGATGTTTCTGGGAGTATGGAAGGGATACCAATGGAGGT
Source organism: Corchorus capsularis (assembly GCA_001974805.1). NCBI lineage: Eukaryota > Viridiplantae > Streptophyta > Magnoliopsida > Malvales > Malvaceae > Corchorus > Corchorus capsularis. The sequence goes on from AWWV01015129.1 coordinate 43,206, forward strand.
TTCTGTGGCACTTGGATTGCTAGTATCCGAGCTCAGTGAGGAGCCTTGGAAGGGAAAAGTGATTACTTTTAGTGAGAATCCAGAGCTTCACTTGATTGAGGGAGATACTCTAAAAGCCAAGACTGAGTTTGTGAGGAGAATGGATTGGGGTGGTAACACTGATTTTCAGAAAGTTTTCGACCAGATATTATCTGTTGCAGTGGAAGGAAAGCTCAGTGAAGATCAACTAATAAAGAGGATATTTGTGTTTAGTGATATGGAATTCGATGAAGCAAATGCAAGCCGAAGTATGTATGGCTACGACAGCGATGAGGATGAAGAGGATGTTGATGATTTCAATTCGGACAGCAATGAGGATGAAGAGAATGTTGATGATTTCGATTGGGATGTGCGTTATAAGAAAATGGAGGAGAAAAGGAAGGAGCGGGAGAAGAAGCGGTGGGAGACTGATTATGAAGTTATACAGAGGAAGTATCGTGAGTGCGGGTACAACAGGGTGCCAGAGATTGTATTTTGGAACCTTCGAAACTCATCTTCAACTCCAGTGGTTGCAAACCAGAATGGCGTGGCAATGGTGAGTGGTTTTTCAAAGAATTTACTGACTTTGTTCTTGGAGGAAGGTGGAATTGTGAACCCTGAGCAAGTCATGGGATTAGCCATAGCTGGTGAAGAGTACAAGAAACTTGCTGTTTATGATTGACTTGTAAAAAGCTTCTAGTTAGTTGTCCTATGAATTGTCAAGAAACTTGCTGTTTCTTTCTTTACTATAAAAATACTGGTGAACATAAAAAAAAGCTTTCGAATGATTGTTGTTCATTGTTACATTATTTTTGTTTGGATAATTAATCAATCTATTACCCAAGAAAAGCATAAACTGTTTACAGTGATTACAATCATTGTTACATTAAAGAAATACAGGGATTACAAGTTTTCTATTGGCCTAATTATTTACTATTCATTAGTATTCTTTAGAAACAAGATTGGGTATGGGTTCTTCTTGAGTTCTTGTTAATATATCTCTTCTTGGACTGAGCATTCTGGGTCATACAGCCCACAACCAAGTGAGGCACAAATTCATTTGGTAGCATCATCCATGTCTTCCCCCTGAATTTGACAGCATTTTGCCACCAGTAAGTCGATAATGTTAAAAAAGTTGAGTTCTCAATTTCCAGAGGTTTTATCTCTTGCACCTTAGAATAATCCAATTTTATGCCCTATGTTGCAGTTTACTGCACCGCCATAATGAGCACATGTGGACATTTTGAACAATGGGTACTATTTTCCTTTTCCTTTTCCTTTTGGACTCACATCATCAATAATTTACTATAGAAATATCATAGGAGCAAATCAAATGAATTAAAGCAAAGAAAACCTTCTGTGCTGTCCCTTCTGATATACATTTCTTATGTTGTCTTTGTTAACCTCTTCCTTGTAATAATTCGTTTATGTCTGTCTTAAGAGAAATGACCACTCTGCCAAAAACATGTCTTTTAAGGTTGAAATTTCACTTCATCGGCCGGCGCTGCAATCCCACAATCCCACCTCGGCAGTTGCCATTCTGGAAAAAATGAAATTGAGAGATTAAAAAGTATAAGTACTTTACTCCAAAAAAAAAAGTACCAACTACAATAACTTTTCAAAAATATTATATAAGAAGAAATATGAAATGTATGGATCACTTGAGTCATGTATTGTACCAAAATGAGGTAGGTTATTACTGAATTATTACAAGTCTAGTGGAGCTAAGCTATTAACATATTTGAAGTAAATCCTTAAAAAGAATAAGTGCATTTGAACAAATCACATTTGAACAAAAAATTGCTCACTTGCTTTTTCCTCTATCTCATCCTCACAAGCAACCTGTTCAAGTAACAATAGCTTTTCAAATCAAAGGCATAAGTTCAACTCAACTGCTTCAATAAAAACTCTTTCTTCATAATTTTTTTATTAATATTTGTACGAGTAACAGGGCTTATCAAGAATTTAAGAATCAATAATTGATACAAAACATTCAATCGAGGACAACAGACGCAGTGTTGATCAAATGCCATATAGAAACTACAAAACTGGATGACTGATCTTCTATGCTCAATCAATAGGGTTAGGTGTTTAAGTATCATTTCTAGTGTGGTTTTGCAACATAACCATCAACGGCAAAGTTTCGAGTGGCAGCAGGGATTGCTAACCGAATTCCATCAAGTTCAGGCCTTGCAACTATTTGACATCCCAAGCGAGACCTAAAATGTTTCAACAAGTGCCAATCCTTTTATATTATATTCAACAAATAACCATCTAGCAAACGCGTAATGGAAGTACTTACGTTTCTGTAAGCCCAAATGCCAGGTCTAACATGTCATTCTCCTCATCGGTTGGATCTTCTAATTTATTATAGTACTCCATGTCCTAGCAAAAGCATCAATAGTTAGTCCCTGATAATTAGGTGCAAGAGTATTTGGAATTACCATCAACCAATAACCATCATGTTGGATAATATAACTAAGGCCAGTAGCATCATACCATCACTATGACATGGCATGTTGAACACGCAAGTGAACCTTCACATGCTCCTGAAACAAAAGTGCAAGTAGATATTAAATTTAGCAAAGAATTATAAATTAGTAAACCGACATCTGTGTTTGTGACCAAAACATGTTAATTTTATCACCAAAACAGCGACAACATTCTAAAATCAAATCATGTTATACTGCAAATGACAATGCGTCCTTCATGCAAATAGATGGTGTTTAAATCAGATATATCATTATAAAAAAAGCACTCAAGTATGCGAATAAGTCCAAAAAGATAAAACTAGAAATCAACGAATGCTACAAAACTGTTAGACCAACAAAGAAATCATGATTCTTGCCTTCAAGTTCTAAATCATTTTCATGAGCTGCTTCCAGCATAGACATTCCAATAGGCACCCGGATTTGTGTTTCTTCTCCATCCTTTGAAACAAAGGTGACAGATATCCTGCCAACAAAACAATCTTGTATAAAGAAAATTGAAAGGAAACAGAGAACTAAGTTCAATGCACACAGACTATGCTGCCATAATGTGATTATAGAGATAACGTTCAGACAATAGAACTCAACTTCAAAGCTGGTGAATGCCATAAAGCGCAATCTGAAACCATTACCATTTAAATGTGTAAGAGCCACATCATGCAGAGATGCATAGTTGACCAAAAAAGCACGCCATTAAAATCAACAACTAATGACAGATGCATGCATACAGAGATCTAAGCCCTATTAAATGGGTGATGGTGCTCTGGATGCTACCCAATCCACAGCTGTGCTGAGGTTCTGAAGCATTAATTGACCCCAAGCATTCAAGTTTGCTTTGAAGCATACCAAAATATGCCATACTAATATTAAGTCTTCAATAAGAAATGGTTTCCTAGGCAGTAACAATGTAGAATTACTTAAACTGATATTCTAGACATCTTCTCTTCAAGAACTTGAAAATCAAATTAGGGTTTGTCTGTTTCTTCGTTCTTCAAAAAAAAAAACACACAGACACGTGTGTGTGTGTGTGTGTACACATAAGGTAAAAAAGAACATCAAAAGAGAGAGAGAGAGAGAGAGAGAGTTGAGCACGATCTATATAATTCATAATTGCAGGAAGATTAGCACCAGAAGGAACTTGAGCAACTTCATCAACCAGTCAATAAGACAAGACATTTGCAATTTTGTTTAAAGAGCTTACGTTTCTTCCTGTTCATTGCCTCCCTCAGAAGTGTCATTTGAAGCTGAGGTAGAAAAATCATGGTGCTTTTGAAATAAGGCACCCTGAAAGGCTCTCGTTTCTGGCAATATTTCAGGCTGTCCAGAATTGCAAAGAAAGAGAAAAAAAAAATCATCGGAAAAATAACTAGCAAGTAGCTGAAAATATAAATATTTTATCCCCAGAGTGAAAATTGAAATACATTTTTCATCTAATTCAGTCAAGTGTAACATCAACCATATGCATATTGTGATTGAGTATAGACCAATACCAACCATAGATGTGTCAGACTTCAATGTTCCTAAGAATATATTCCAACTATAAACCTACTATTACTATTTAGATGTCATCAAATGTCAGTCTGCATGCTTATAATATTTTCTCACATAGCTACCATCTAAATTTTATTACATTTGTCCCATCTTTCTGTCGAACACCAAAATTGTCACTATAATTAACCCCTGATAAAGAGACTAATCTCATTATGTTTCACAACTAAAACTTCCACTTAAATCTTGGCAAACTGCTATCTTAGTCAGTTCCATCCATCCAACTGAACTCTTCCATCGAAGAGTCCTTACATGGTCATGCAAATCATATTGTCGACAACCAAATATGAGGGTTAATCCACATTCCATGTCTTAGGCTGTTATTTAATGACTTAAACGAGATAGAAAATGCATGTCAAATCATACTATCTTCTTCGAAACTTACAAAAATAACCGTCACTGACCAGAGAGCGCTGATATTGCCTGCAAAGCCTGGGTCTATATCTTGTTCTAGATATGTTAGTATATCCGCCTGTCAAGAAGAATGCAATTTGGAATTGAGTTAGATAAATGAAATCATTCCATACAAGTCAAGCATTTTTAAGAACCTGCAAAATATGTCATCATTACCACAACAAAATCTAAATTCCAAACTCAGTCAGCTTAAAAACAAGCTCTAATAAATTAATAAACCCAATTTCCTTAAATGTAAAACATAGAAATGAACCCAAAATTTGAAAGTAGAAGCATACCTCTTGATAGCTCTCTGGCAATCCAAAATCCAACCCTAGAAAGCCTAGAACTCAGCATAATTTGATGTAGTAAAGCAGTCTCTGTTTAAACCAGCAAAAGGAACATATGGTTTCACTATGTATAACGATCAAAACCCTCTGGCCAAAAAAAACGATCAAAACCCATTTCTCATATCTCTCAAACAAATTAAATTCACACACAAACATGAAACAAACTCTAGAGGCAAGAGCAAGCAATTTTTGTTAAAACAAATAAAGAATTTCCTCTTACTTTTCTAATAAAGTAACAATCTTTCATTACTTTTCTACAGATCCAACTAATATCTTCAAAATAAAATTTAAAACAATGGAAGTGAAACTGACCTGCAAATCTCAAAACAATGGAGGATTCGAGCTAAACCCAGAGTAGAGATAAAATATGTAACGAAAGAAGAAAATAAATCGTGCGGGTTTAAGAGGACACCGAAGCCAAATAGTTTGGCGCCTGGGTTTGGTAGAAACTAGAAAAGTCATGGCCAGGCAAATTACTTGGGCCTAAGTCTTGCTCAAAAAGCCCATTAGATTTTTTTGGGCTCATTATATCTATATATATGTCTACAAGCTTAAAAAACTGAGAAACTGAGACTATATTGTAGAGAGAGGCGTTAATAGTAGTGTAATTGGGTTTTTGGACTTCGATTTTTCCTATTACCTTTTTTGCCTTTTTATTTATAGTAAATTCCATCTATTGTCCCATTACTTCTTATCAGTTTCATTTTCGTCCCTAATTTTGAAATGTTTCATATCCATTCCTGACTTCTACTTTAACCCTTTTCTTTTGTAACATTTATTCAAATAATAATTAAGAAAATTTTCATGCAGAGTACTAAAAGAATGTTCACATGACATGTCACATATATATAAATATATAACTTCAAAAAAATTAATTTTGTAGTCATATTAGATTAAATAGTTGTTAAAATATTTGCTAATGACTTTTTCAAAATGGATATTAAACTCATAAATA
>AWWV01015130.1:0-55436 GCA_001974805.1 Corchorus capsularis
ACTCAACATTTAATAATCCTTAATATATATTTAATATTAAAATAAATAAGTATTTTGTAATTAAGTTTTCTTAATATTTTGATGTAATTTTTGTAGGTATATGGAGGGTTTATTTTATTTATTTAAAGTTTGATTGTATTTTAATGGTGATATTTGATTACAATAAAATAGATAAAAAAGGTCTTTTTGTTTAGGGTTTAGGGATTTTTTTTGGATAATTAAGAATTTGTTCTGAGATAATGGACTTACCACACAACATTATTTACTGGATTTTATCCTGTAGAATATCTGAATAGATTTGAAGAAATGCTGAGAGAATATTCCGGAGAATATTATCAATATAAGATATCAACTGAAGATTATCTGGAGATTATCTGAAGATTTAAGTAGATTATATTTAGATATTATTTGATTATGTAATCTAGATTTGATTTAGTTTTTATCATCTTGTCCATTGTAACTTTCAACTATAAATAGGCTAGTTCAGTTCAGTTGTAAACACACCTCATTTCTGTATTCACTTCTCTCTGCAGTAATAAGAAATTCTCTCTCATTCTCTCCATATTGTTTTTCACGTTTTTATTAGTTTTATAACAGAATTTCATTTATCAGTCCAAAAAGGAAGCAAAAAATGTGCTTACAATTACAAGTAACAAATTTAGTTTCTGAGAAACAAAATAGCAACAAACCGAAACATTACAACCAAATCAAATCTTAGCAACTAAGACTAGGAATCTTTAAATTCCATCTAGCACAAAGATACTTATTTAAACGAATTAGTCCATGCAATTTGAGGCTAAAGACATCACTAATATGCTCGAAAACACCATTAGTAGTGTTTTGCTGCCCACCAAATACTCTGCCATTTCTCTCAATCCAAATGTGATAACAATAAGTAGTCCATGCTAATTTGAGAAGAGTAGTAAGAAGTGATTTACCCTTCAAACATGCTACTGCCCAATTGAATTCATGCTACCAATCTTCAACTTGTTTAGAAAATCCACAAGTCAATAGCACCATTTGCCAAACTTCACTAATGTTCAAATTGGTGCCTAATGTTTGCGAAAATACTCAAATAAGGACATAACCTTCTAATTTGGTTAATTAAGTCTCAACCGTTGCAAAACCAACTTAAATCAGTCCCTAGAGTCAATTTAAGTCCTTTTGGGATTTATTAAATTGTCAATTTGACGTCAGGGACTGATTTGAATCGATTTTATAATGTTAGAGACTTAATCAATCAAATTAAAAGGTTAAACTCTTATTTGAGCAATTTCACATATTTAAGAACCAATTTGAACATTTAGCCCATTTATAACTAATCTATTCATAAGAATGGGGGCTAGTAGGTTTTGGGAGACTGAAAGGGGAAAAAAAGCTAGTAGGTCAAATTACAAGCCAACCTCTCACAAGCCTTGACCAAATTACATATGACATAGTTATTTATGTACAAGGACAAGATTGAGATCAGAGACTTTTAAGTTTACACTTAACCCACCATCAAATTGGGGGAAAAAAACCTTCATTTATCTTATCCCTACTATCCCACAAAAGATTAACCTAAAAGCAGTCAAAATGAGCATCAATGCATCACCATAACACCATTGATTGCTTTTTTTGACCCTTTAATTTATTAGCTATGTCTAGAGATAAGAAAGACTTAGAAGTTAAGAGAAATTCAAACTTTTAGTAATAACAACAAAGTAATAAAATATATTCTTCTGAAGCAAACTGGATAAATATGGCATATGGGCACACCACCGTCTGCAACATCTCTAAAGTTTCGAGATTCCAAGAGAGAAGGCAAAAGGCAAAATATCAAACAATTGGAAACGTAAACACCATTTTCGACAAGTGTCCTTCCACCTGTATCCAGAAACTCGCATGCATGGCCTCTCTGCTTTACACGTATTCCACTTCCCTTTTAACCCCTTCAACTTCAACTTCAACTCCCTCTATATTTAGCTCCATTGCCGAACTCTCCCTTTGCCTTACTAAAAACCTTCAAGCTGAAAAAACCAGAGCAGATTTCTACTTTAAGTTTGATTTTGTTCTGTCTGAGACAGAGAGACAGTGTGTTTGTTTAGTTTCTTGGGTTCTGTTTTGTGTTCTGTTCTGTAAGAAGGACCAAACATGGCTGTAGGAAGGAACGTAGCAGCTCCCTTGCTGTTCCTCAACTTGATTATGTATTTCATTGTGCTAGGTTTTGCTAGCTGGTGCATTAATAGGTATATCAATGGCATGACTAATCACCCAAGTAAGTAATAATTTTTCCCATTTTCTTTGATTTTTTGTCTGATCTTTTTTAAAAAAAAAAAAAAAATTGTTTCTAACAAGAATGTTAAAAATGTTTCAGGTATGGGTGGAAACGGAGCGACAGGATTCTTCCTGACCTTTGCAATCTTGGCTTCTGTAGTAGGCATAGCATCAAAATTTGCAGGAGGTCACCACATCAGGTCATGGAGATCTGATAGTTTGGCTGAAGCAGGATCTTCTTCACTTATAGCTTGGGCCTTGACTGCACTTGCCTTTGGGTGAACTTCTGATTACCCATTTCTCAAAACATTAATTACTCCCATTTTTATGTTGCAGAAATTTTTGATCTGATTTTTTCACCCATTTGTTTTACAGGTTTGCTTGCAAGCATATAAACATAGGAGGCTGGAGAGGATGGAGGCTGAGAATTCTGGAAGCATTCATAATAATCCTCACATTCACTCAACTTCTTTACGTTTTGCTGCTCCATGCTGGTCATTTTAGCAGCAAGTATGGACCAGGGTACCGAGACACTGACTATGGCGTCCGCGCACCCGGGGACGAGCCAGGGGCTAAGACTGGCACAGCAATGACAGGGTCTAGGGTTTGAAGGAACATAATGTGCTAGACAAATGTAACTGTCTATTTTCAATTTCGTTCTGTTGATATGGTGTTTAAAACAGTTTAATTTGGACTTACCCTTTTTACATTTGGTGTTGTAAGTAAAGAGTCTGGTCGTGTTTTTCATGTTTTTATATATGTGGACATGGATTCGTAGCATTATCTGGTCTGTAATGTTTTAATTAATGAATATGTATGAACTTTCTAATGGTGTATTATACAGTTGTGTGTGCTTTAACTGTGTTATGAGGTTAGTTGGAGATTAACTATTTGAATGATTGAAGATCTTCAACGAACTCTCAACCTAAAGGAATTCATGAACTAACCAAACATTTTTTGACATTAAATATGTAAACAACTAATCTTAATCTTTAGTAAGATGATGAACCAGATAAAGACTAGAGAAGCAGAGGCTTCATTTCCTCTGCAACACAAATTTGGTTCCAACGGAAAACTAGTTTCAAGTTCATAATCTCATAATCCAAAACAGGAGTTATTGGCATCAGATGGGATATTCGGATTCCCTTCCAGTTTCTACACTCCACATCTTAATTATTCCCAAATTTTAAACGCAAAGGGTCTTATCTATCTGAAACGACAAATATTCCCAGATTGGGACAAAATCTTTTATTTTGGGAAGACTCGTGAAAAAGCAAACATAGACAAGACTCAAGAGATAGACAATTAATGACAATATTGAATGAATCTAGCCGAGAACTGAACTTACAACCAATTGAATCAATCAAACCTTCCTGGTTTGCTCGATCAAACTGTTTAAAGGCAAAGGGTCTTATCTGTTCCAATCTCTTGGGGAATGAGGTGAAGGAAGTTATTAGTATATGTATGCCAATAGCAACAAGCCAACAACTGTTTTTCATGCCTTTCCAAGATTTATGGATTACTGAGTTATTCTATCCTGAAGAACCATCAATCCAATCCTAGAATAGTTTCTGCTATCAATATGATCAATTGAAGCACCATACAAGTTGCAGAAGTATGAACTGAAATTGAAAATGTAAGGTTCATAGGAGATCACTTCAGAACTAAACAAATTGCAATATATTAAATCCAAATTCAGTTTTCGAACAACATTCAACTTTCTACTAGGTAGAAAGTAAAGGAATAAGAGAAGTAACAGCATTTCTATGATATAATCTTCCTAGAGAAAATAACATGACATGGGTTAATGACAACTCCCCATCAAAATCCAACAGCCATACAATAGCCAAAGGATATGGAAAAACTAAAAGAAAACAGCCTTAGGTTGATGATCCTTCATTGATAAACCCCTCCTTGCGACCTTCAAACCCTGGTCTCAACAGCTTCTTCTCCCTCTTTGCAATTCGCCGCATCTTCTTCTCGTTAATCTTCCCTGCTATATTCTCCGACCGCTTCTGCTGTTTCTCTGCTTTCAACTTCTCTGTAGTCTCAACCCTCTCACTCCACTTCTGAACATTCTTCTGATGCTTCTTCTTCTCCTTCTGTATACTCTGTTTCAACAACTTGGGATCATCATGAACCTTAATCCCTGCAGCTCTATCCAAAGCTGCCCTCCATGAATGCTTCTTCGCGATAGCCTCACCTTTCTCTGGGTCATTCTTAGCTTCCTGTAATTTCAAAGCAGTCTCAAGCTCCTTCTGCTTTGAAAGTTTTCTCTTCTTCTTCTTCCCATGTTTTTCATCATCCCCAAGTTTAACATGACTAAAAGTAAGTTCCTTTGCAGCCTCTTCTAAATCCTTCTCAATTTTATCCTTATTATTATTATCAGTACCTTTCTTTTCTTCAACTCCACCATCCCTCTTTCGCTTCTTTTCAACATTACCCTTCTTCTCATTCTTCTTCTTCCCTTTATCCGAACCCCCAGCAGTATTCCTAGTACCACGAAGCTCTTCGATTTTCTTCCGAAGTCTTTCCCTAAGCTCTTCATAAGTAACAGACCTTTCCTCACCACCTTCTTCTAAGTCGGCCATTATAGGTTTAACCTCAATTTCCTCATCATCACTCTCCTTATCCAATTTCTCCTTTTCCAAATTCTCTTTCAACATATCAAGAGTCGTTTTCGACGACTTCTCAGGATCTAACCTATCTCTCCTAGCCTTCTTAATGTTTTCTCTAGATTGTTGCTTAGCAGAGGCCTTTTCAGCCTTGCTAAGACCCTGGAACCAAGGTTTATCTTTTTCATCAGGTAAATAAAACCTTGCAGGGATTAACTCAATCAATTTGTCAAAGAACATAGCATTTTCATGAATCATAGACTTTAAATCAATAGGCGATTCTAGTTCTTTCAAAGTTTTTTCCTTTTTCTTCCCCATCTGCATAAACATTAAAATTGACCCAAAAAGATTAAAATTTCCACAATCGGGAACCTAATATCACATTATTTTCACATCAAGAAGTTCACAAGAACATAAAAGAAATAAAGAAAAAGAAAATACCCAAACTTTTGAGGTTTTCTATTCAGCTTAATTAGGAAAAATTATTCGCAATATAATGAAATTACATAAATATTATGAAGAAAAAATAAAATGGTAGAATCAATCGAAAGAGAAAGGTACCTTTGAGTGTGGAGAGAGTGAAGGAGAGTTCCACGGAAACCTAATAAAAGAGGAGGTAAGTGGGAAAGAACCAAAATCCCTAAAGTTGAGTCTTTTATATGAAGAAGAGGTGAACCGGCTGTTTCTCCGAACCGGATCGGGTTTTTTGGCCATCGACCGGATCGGTTTGATTTTTTTTTTCCCTTCCCATTTTCCCAATCTTTTTTTAGAGCATCAATTCTAAACGAACAAAGCAACTTATCCACTTTAATTAGTAGGATAGGATTAGGATAGATTGAGTAGGGAGTTGGAATAATTTGATTAGTGAATTTGTATAGAATTTGATGTTGCATTATTCAAATTTTATTCTTACACTGAAAATTCAAAGATTATAATCTAGTAACAAACCAAGCAATTTTGTTTAAAAAAAGTTTTAGATGTGCAATATATAATTATATCGGATTTCGATTAATTCAGATTTAAGCCATATCAGACCTTAAATAGAAGAAGCTTTTCTAACACAATTTTGTTTTGTATTTCTAACACATTTCATCAATAACAAAACTCATACTCCAAACCTTACCAAGAATAATGAGTTTCTTTCATTCATGTAGGCAGAGGCCGATCCTTGTTGTATCTTAGGGGGGCCTTGCCCCCCCCCAAAATTGGAAAAATTGCTTTATCATCCTTCTATATTTCTGTAAATTTCTATATAGATATATTGAAATTCTTCAATTGCACCCCCTTAAAATAATTTTATTCGAATTGACCCCCCAATACCACTTGTCAAGATCCACCCTTGCATATAGGTAAAGCATAAATCATGTTAATAGTAAGTGAACATCAATGTCATCAACCTCTTTCCATATAGAGTCTTAGGAGATTAATGACTTCCCTTGTGATTTCCTTGTAATTCTTTTTGCTAATAAAACCTTTTTTTTTCTTTCAAGTTTTGTTTGCTTTCATCTTTCATATTTAGTGCTATAATGATCATTTGAACTAAATGGAAGATCAAGGTCAGCCGAGAGACCTTCAAGTTGAGGCATTTTCAACTGGATTGCCATCAATTACACCACTTTAAGTTGGGTTTCAACTTCAAAATTTATCAAAGTCATCGTTTACCATAAGCTGAAAATTAACTTAAAAGAAAGTGATGAAAATGAAATGAGTTGTCAATACCAATTGAAGGCCTCTGTTGGGGTAGGTCTTGATGACCCCATTTGGCCATTGCATCCCAATGTGTGTGGCAAAGAAGTGGGTTTAACTTAATTTCCCCTTTTATGTTTTGGTGAATAATAGTTTAGGTGCAATATCGAGCAAAAGAGGCCATTCCATTTTAAAGGTAGGACAAATTGTCAACTCTTATCTAGACTTTACGATATTATTAGATTTTCATCATCGAAATTTTCAGACTTACAAATTGCCGAAGACTTAACCACTTGGAGCGACAGCTTAATTAATCTTCCTTTTCAAATCAACTATTCCCTACCTTGAAAAAACAAAAAATCTAGAGATATAAGTTTCTGCTGAATCTCGTTGTTCAGATGTATATATATACACTTAGCAAGTATTATTATAAGAAGTTTATCATCATAAATTATTTAATCAACTTCAATTAATGCCGATTCATTTTATGAGTTATTTTCACATCATTAATTTATCTATATATTCTTCTAATTCATAATCTTTTCACAACATTTTAAATGGAATCTCCGCCGAAAGTCTTTACCAAAATGAAGATTATAGGAATAAAGTGTCGTGCTTAATTGGATATTTGAATTTTAACATTGTTTTATCTTTCCAATATTGATGCTGTGATTCCAATCCATGACCAAAAAAGATAAAAACAAGAATAAACAAGAAGAGATCATTCAAAGAGATAGATAGTGAATTATGATAACATAACATATTAATGGAAGACTTGATTTCAACCTTTTCTTTTGAACAAAAATGGAAATGGGTCATCTTTTCCATAAAAAACAACCAAAATAAATAAATAAAAAAGGAGAGAAAAGATCAAAACATTCAATTCTTGCTTGGTATTACAGCAACAAAAGCATAATCTAATAAATAAAATTATAAAAAAAGAAAAGTGGATTATAGTAAGGATGATGGCAATATTTTCCTACCCAAATCGTGTGGGAGGCGTGTGATATCATAAAAGAGATGAATAAATTAATAAATTAAGTAATTAAAGATAAACTCAATAGCAAAGGTTGACTGGTTGACGACCCAAAGAGCAGCAAAGGCCAAAGGGCACAATATCTTAATTTGCACACTCGTGGGATCAAGAAAAGTTTTTGCCTATGAAAGCAATTCTTTCTTGCTATTACTTTGGAGGGTCAAAGCTGAAGATCAAAAAGGTACATCCTTTGAACCTGGCACTTCCAGTCTTCCATATTAATTTCTTTTTTCATAATTATATTGTTAATTGAAGATTAGGATGACAAGAGAAGAGGAAGAAGATTGCACTTGAGCCTTTTTGCCTCTGGCTCAATGGTAAGTATATGTTCTAAAACCATTAGATTTTAGATTCAAATCCCACTGCACGTAGATCTTGTACCACCTTATGTTAGCTTTGTGTCACTTTGTGAGATTTTATAGGTTGTAAAGAGATATATTTGACTGTAATGAGATTTCCGAATATTATATCCTCCTAAAAAAAAGAAAATTAATTTCATTATCCTATTGGATCAAATTGAAAGAATTCGATACCTTTTAATAAACAAGATTTCAAGTCCGAATATAATGAAAATAGTGAAAATAGGTGTTAAAGAAAGTTTTCCGTTTTGAGTTCGACACGGCTGGATTTCGAATTAATCAAAGTTTAATGTGCCTACCATATACCAGAGGGTTTGTATTAACAAAATGATTTATTTAATTAATTTATCTCTAGAGGAGTTTTTTAATTAGGCTTTTGCTATAATTAAGTAACTTTATTGATGACATAATTTGTCTAAGAGAAAGGGAACATTCTTTGGATTTAGTCGGTAGTGCTTAACAGCCCAGAATCAAAATGTGATTAATTAGCATCAGATTGACGAGACCCAAGTTTGGTTTTTCATGATTTTATCTTCGACAATACATTTTTTAATGCAGATTACTATGATGATCTAGTTTCATGGTTTTTCTAATGTTTTATTCCAACATTAACTTTGTCACTGTATCAAAAAAAAAAAAAAAAGATGTAGAAGAATGAAAATTTTGAAAAAAAAAAAAGAACCCGTTTTCCTTTCTTTCCTTGTATAGTTTTTTTTGGTTAAAACCGAAAGTATACAAAGCTAATTTAGAGTAAAGCCCTAGGGTAGACAATCCCTCTCGTATCTGCTTCCAAAATCGGGATGACTTGCTCAGGTGGGCAACGGTATATCTCGTACTCTTGATCAAGCTCACAACCCATCTTGGAAAGCATATCTGCACAAAAATTGCCTCACGCAAAGTGTGTTGGCATTATTATTAATTTATCAAATTTACCTTAATTGAATTAAAATGATCTAGAAGTGAAATTCCATAGATATTTTCATGAAAACTATGGAAAATTTAATCTAAAATGAAGGAACTATGGGACCATAATATGTGCTCATATCATAATGAACATTTTGAAGTTGAAATTTGGATAAATAGATATGAACTATATCAACGGAACACCTAAAGTCATGAAAATGAAATGCAAAAAAACATGTTAGAACGTCAAAATTTAGGTCCCCAATAGCAACTCTGAAAGGTTTTCAAGTAAAAAGTGTTGAAAATGAAATGCAAAAAACATGTATTAGCATCAAAGTTAGGTCCCCAAATTCGAAAGTATTCCCACAATTTGCACCATTGGCCATTGTTTGTTGCAGGCTAATTTAATACCTTTTGGTTTTGGGACATAAAAGGATATATAGGTATAGTCAAATTGGTTTAATTTGACCCTTTTTTCCATTGGTTTATAAAGTCCATTAATCTCTTAAGAGTATTTCATCTTAATTATGTTCAATCCCAAATTGCCCTAACCAAATTACTCATCAAAAGCCTATACTTTTTACCGGCCTATATTGATAGCTATGGTCAATGGCCCCAATAGACTCCCTTTTTAAGTCAAATTTGCAGTTCAAATTGTTGATATTTTGCCCTACAACCGTGGATAATCACCAACTCAATTCTTAGCTTACCTAACTGATTAATTTCTTAAATGGGTTTTATTGTTCCATTCCTACTAATAATCCTCCTAATCAATCAAATTAAGATATCGATTGTACTTAATTTTTCTTTAATATATCTTATGCCTACGCCGATTCTTCTTTTGTTTCTCTTTCGTTTCGATGAGATAAGACCGTGACCGTAAGTAAGAAATTTAATGAATCTAATTCTATAGCTATTAATTAGTTGTTAAGCATATATATAGTTTGAGCAAAAGGGAGTTGCCTCTATTAATTAATCCCATAGTAATCTTTAAAAGGTAGGATCTAGCTTAAAGGTTAATTGTAAACTAATTATTTTATGAGACTCTAGCATTTGTTTGGGGCCAAATGACATGAAAATCACACTTGTGCCCCTGTTTTGTTGATTAAATCAAACCTTTTACTTTTTGGACAATGATTCTTTGAAATTAAAAATTGGATTAAAAAAAGTTACTTTTTATATAGTGAATTAGTTAGTGCAGGAAACTTCTCTTTTGTTTGTAAATGAATATAGCTAGAAGTCCCTATCTAAGTGAGAAAAATTCAGAACAACTTTGCAATAATTGTTATGTAGAAATGTTAAAAAAGGGTTATTAGTGAAAACATCACCTTAATTACCCCCTTATCTTTTCACAAGTCAATTTTTACCCTTGTGATCTCTTCCATAGTCCATATTACTCCATATATATTACTCCATTATATGAAATTAAAACATAAGGTTTTTTTTATTATAATATCAATTCCATTATATAATATATACTTATGATACATTTGATTCACACATCGAGGAGAGCATGGATCAGTAATTGAGTCAAATGTTTTGGCATAACGAATTATAAAAAACAGAGAAAAAAACAAAAAAAAAACAAAAACTCTATTACCATGTGTAGTTATTGGAATCATAAAGTGTTACTTGAAAAATTACCGTATAAACTATGATTAAAATATATATGAGAGGATAAAGAAATATTAAAGAAAAATTAAATAATAATGGAAAGTGAGAAAAGCAATTTGGCATAAAATCCTTGTATCCATCACGCTTGTTGTAGTTCACCATTAACGATCCATAAAGAAGCCAAACCAATCTTGAATAATGAAGCTTAATATATAAATCAATCTTATAATTAAGATGTGGGAATCATTCTAATCCTAGTATTATTTCTATTTTTGTCGAAAAGGAACAAATAAATGTTGTCTTATCAAAATAATTAACAATCGTAGGAATGGAACTATAATGTTTAATAAAAAGTACACTGTTGCCACCACTTCAAGTGATCTCATGACTTAAACTAAATGTTCAATGAAAAAGAAAAAAATATTTTCCAATGAAAAAGAAACTTTTTTGGAAAACAACAATGAAAAAGAAACTTGAACTTAGATTATTTTGAGGAAATACAATAGCTCAAATTATATAAAAGTTTTGCTCCAAGATATATTCCCTAGAAGTGGAGAATGGTAATCACGTTATTGCTATGATATTAGTTTCCTCATTTACCGGCTTTTTCATTTTTTGTTTGATGTAAACGGGATCAAGGATTTAAACCAATTTCTCGAAATTTCTAGGAGGATAACAACTGTTAAGTCAAGTCTTAAATTTATATTCTTTTACCATACGTCGAGGACTAATTTGTAAATGGATGGATTTTGATATTAATCACCATCTCCTATCAATTGTAGCACTGCAAGCCAATCTTGAATGTAGATAACATCGTATAATATCAAGATGTGGGAATCATACTAATTCAAGTATGATTTCTTTTTTGATCCCCAAAGAACTATCAATTTATGTATCTTATCAGAATCAAAAGCATTACACAGCTTAATTATAATAAACATTTAACAAGTTGGCTCCACTCTTTAGTGAATTTCTGACTCAACCAAAAAGTACCCCATAGAAATTGTTCATTAATTAAAAAGACTAAAACTATAATTAAAGATTATTAGATCCAAAATTATAACTTATACTTGACATGTAAATATGTATATCAACAATGGGTTAAAAGAAAAAAAAATTCGTCCCGGACAAAGGTAAATGAACAAGTACCAATTAGTAAATAAATCTAAAATTAGCAGATAAGGTGAGATATGAGTAAGAATTAATTTTAGATTTAAGTCGATAATTATAGCTAAATTGAAGTACTATATATAATTTGTTTGATGGGGTTTCTAGAAACACATGAGCATGCTATAGCATTTGGTAATTCCAATTAAGAAAAGAACAAAACACAATTAGTTTAATTAATGCTGCTTAAGAACCCCAAAACATCCGTAAACCTTTATCCTAATCTACTTTGAAAAGACATGAAAGAAAGAAAAAAAAACAAGAAACATGAACCACATAAGATCTTGATACATTAATTCCCCCTTTATAATTGAAGACTAATTAATCACTAATAAAGCAGAAAAGCTCACATGCTTAGCTGTTAAACAAAGTTTAAGAAGTACAAGTATTCAAAGAGAGAGAGGGCTTTCACCCATCTTTTGTTTAGTGGGAAAATCCGTACAATACACGGATTATAGTGGCTAATTTGGATTTAATTAAAAGAAAACAACATTTAGAGAGTGACAAATGGGGCTACAGATTTTCTATGTCACTATAAGTTATTGTTAGCCGTTCAAGAAAATTGGTCACATGTCAACATATCTTTGCAAATGAAATGGGAAATTTCAAATTTTGGATTAAGGTTGTCTCCTCTTGGAACCTGGATTTGCATCTCTCTGTCTTCAAGTTGAAGTTGCTTTGAAGCTTTTGTCATTGGACAGGTCATGAGAGAGAGAGAGCTTGGTCTACACTTTTTCAACCTCAATCAATTATTGAAACAAATGCACACTTTGAATATGCTTGGTTAACTCAATCTTAGGATTTTCAAACGAATTTCGAATTCGATATTAGGTCTAAGTTTAAGTGACTTTTTTATGAAGATCAAGATTGTGTAAGATTTGAGTTCTGATTATTAAAATTAAGAATTTAATACTCCATCAACATATCTCGTAACAACAGTTTGATATTGCGACGGCTTTCCATCCATAATGTAATTTTAAAGAGAATTATATATAATAGATACTTATGAAATAAATAATGTGATTATAGATGTTGTGGCTATACAATATTCAAGGGCATGGAAATCTATGCACCCACTGGATCAAATTGAACTTGTTTTTGTCCAAAATGAAATCTAGAAAGAGACCACCTGTCCATGGTGACGTTCATAAAACATCAAACAGTTTGAATATTTAAATGCACCCAATATCCCAATATGGAATCCATTTAAGTTTATTTAATTAGATTTAATGGAGATTACTTGGATCAATCCCCCTTAAGAGGTAAAAAAATCCAACAGCTGTTGCATTTTGATTGGTCATCTAGTAATTTTCATGTAAACAATAAAAAATCAGCCACCCACTTATAGTATTTTTCTTTCTTTGATTAATAATATGCTTTTTAGAGCCATTAGTGTCAATATGCATAAGCCCTAGTTTATACGTGGCATAAAGCCATGAGATTCCTGTTTCCTTTTGTCTCTCTTTAGCATCAAACAAATATATGCTAATTGGATAATGGTCCTTAATTAGAACATGTCACCCAATGCCTTGACATTCCCAATTGTCCTTGCAATTCAATCATATTGACTTTACTATCCCTTAGCTACTCATAATGACCCATTTCTTATATTTCAATTTCCTTCTACTTTTGACAAAATTTCGTTATTAGTTTTGCATATGAAAATTGAGAATCACGAATATCTATTATCTTTCACATATGGCGCGAAAGAGGAAACTTCTGTTTCGAGTCCAAACTCTCTTATTATTGAGATAAGCGAAATTACTGATTCAAGCAGCACGATTAATGATAGATAAATTTCACTTTTCATTCTTAAAATCCTATGTATGAAGTCTATATATTAAGTTGTCTACATAATTGACATTAACACTTTCTTAAATTAGGAAATTAAAATGAATAGTGGACAAACCATTTGATTAATTGGGATGGCAAAAGAGAGAAGGTTACATGGGTCATTTGACAAGTGATGATGGTATCTTTAGAGAGATCAGCTGTACCTTAAAACAAAGAGAAAAGATAGGGATGATTTTGAAAATGACTGATGGGGTGAAGCAGGGGACCTTTAGTGCATATATAAATATGTGACAAACTAACCCCAGATGGCATAGAATTTGCTAGACAAAAAACCCTTTAACCCCTTTAAAGCATCTTCATCATCAACTCAAAGATTATTACTTTTGTCTTCTTTTGCTTCCTTTCTTACATGTCTTGGGCAGTGATGGGCATGGCAGGACACTTGGGTTGGGGTATTATTGATGAAGGCTGGAGGAAAGGTCCTTGGACAGCTGAAGAAGATAGGCTACTTATTGAATATGTCAGGTTACATGGTGAAGGCAGATGGAACTCTGTTGCTAGACTTGCTGGTAAGCCAAAAAAAATCAATCTATTTTCCAAGTTTCCCAACTTATAGAAACAAAAATTATACATTAATTGATGAATGCATCAAATGGGACGGAATCCAACTATACAAAAATTGGTTCCAAATTTGGTTTATAAATGATTGCTAAAAGTTGCATTATGTATGCAGGATTAAAAAGGAACGGAAAAAGCTGTAGGCTGAGATGGGTGAATTATTTAAGGCCAGACCTTAAGAGGGGCCAAATTACCCCTCATGAAGAGAGTATAATACTTGAGCTACATGCAAGATGGGGAAACAGGTAAATGATGATCTGAACATAATTTTTTGATCTGGAATGAAACTTTAGGAAGTTTTTACTTTAGAAAAATGAAATTGAAAATTTTGTTGGTTATTTTTTTTTCAGGTGGTCAACAATTGCAAGAAGCTTGCCAGGAAGAACTGATAATGAGATCAAGAACTATTGGAGGACCCATTTTAAGAAAAAGGCTAAACTTTCACCAGAAAATAACTCTGACAAGGCAAAAGCTCGTTTGCTGAAACGGCAACAATTTCAGCAGCAACAACTACTGCAACAACAACAGGAGCTTCAAAAACAACAGCAACAACAAGAACAGCAACAGCAACAGTTGCAATTGAATCAGTTCGACATGAAAAAGATCATGTCGTTGCTTGATGAACATGAACATAGAGCTCCTCCATATGTTCCACAGCTGAGGCAAGAAATGGCTACAACTTCTAATTCATATCCCAACACAACAGAGGAACAAGGCTTCTACTATCCACCCATGATCAATAACAGCAATGTTTCTACCGGGAGTACTGATTCCTCGAACGAGGAAATTCTTTGGGACGGATTATGGAACTTGGATGATTATGGCAATTTTGGTTCTGCTTGTGCAACTAGCAAAGCTAGTCTGCACAATTTAGTCACCCCTTTCTGTTAATTTTTATTTCCTTTCTTATGAGTACTTTAATTTTAATTAGCTGCTAGCCTTCACCAAAAAAAATGAGATGAAGGCCCTTAATTAGTCCTTTTTAGGTTTTTTTTCCATCAAATGAGAAGGCTGTTAAAATCTGAAAGGCCTTGGATTGGTGATCATCATCAAGGTGTGAAAATTTTATAAGTTGTTGACTGAATATGCAAGTTTTTAAGCCCTAATTATGATGTAACAACCCCATATCAATAAAATGATCCAATTTTGCATGAAAAAAAAAAGTTATATACCTTGTTTTGCTTTATTTGGTGAATTTAACTTAACCATTTCCTTAGCAGTAAACAAAACATGACAGATAAAGTCACATCTTTGATTAGATTAGCACCAAAAGAGCAAGATTAAAGTATATGATTAAGGAACTTTACTGTGTAATCTTTGTTGCACTTTCAAGTACTTTTATGAAGTTGATCTCCTTTATCAGTATATATAATCACAGCTAACACCTGTTTGTGCTGTCAGATTTGCTGCCGTGCACTCTCTAAATGAAAACTAGTATATATTTCGTCTTTTCTTTGATTAAATAAATAGTTACAAAGTGTTAGAATATAATCTAAGATTATACTATATTTTAATTTTAATCTATAATAATCCCAAGGTTAAGACTGATACAAACATCCCGGTTTCAGCAACTACATTGAGACCGACTAATCCGAAGTTGAATCAGAGACTCCAAATAGAGAAAGTTCTTATTATAAGGTCTATTTTTCTCCATTCAAAAGACTCGAACCTCATACCTCAGTTAAGGGATATCGAGTTCTTTCTAAAACATAGATTTAGTGTAGAACTAGATTCTCTTACTTCAGGTATTAATTCATTATCTTAATTAATTTTTCTGATTGTCTCACTCATCCTTTAAAAATTCCCAACTTCGTTAAATTAACTTTGCTTATG
Organism: Corchorus capsularis; assembly: GCA_001974805.1. Taxonomy (NCBI): domain Eukaryota; kingdom Viridiplantae; phylum Streptophyta; class Magnoliopsida; order Malvales; family Malvaceae; genus Corchorus; species Corchorus capsularis. Next base: position 15,882 of record AWWV01015130.1, read on the forward strand.
CTAAGATAAATGTCACTTGACATTCTTCAGTTGCTAATTCGTATTACTTGTAAATTATCATATCATATGTCTAATCCATCTTTTAATGATCATGAAAGAATATGAGATTTTTCTTCTAAAAAGAAAGAATATGAGATTCAAATAAATCTTTTTTTTTTGGCTAAATAAACTATAATTAAAACACTTTTTGTGCTTAAGCAAAAAGCAAAAGTATCTGTATATAAAAACAGAACAAGAACAAGAACAAGAACAAAAATCTCTTCCAATTTATAATAGAATTTTATAACTCAGAATTTAGAATCTCTACTTAAAACTCACATCGATCAACAACAGCCACAACACATCACTTCCCCAGTTCTGAAAGATCATCAGTTTTTATTACCTGATCTCTGTTTTGGCACTTATGTCTTGTCGTAGCTGTCGACAATTCTCCAACAATGAATTTTCCTTTAAATTATTCTCTTGCTTGGGGATTTTTTTTTTTTTTGGTTTTTTCTTTCCTTTATTTGCCTATTAAGCAGAGCATAAAAATTAGTGCACCAAAAAAAGATTAAAGCATCTGAGGAGGATTGGGTTAGGAGAGTACTTAGGGCTGGTCTCTTTAGTACAATTCCGTGTTGGCCTTTTTGGTTGAGTCTTAGGTCACATTCAAAACAAAAGGTGAAGTAACTTAGGATTAAAAAAACAAGAAGATTTTTTAAAGTGTTGGGTCTCTTAGTATTTTATTATTTGTAATCCCATGTTTAAAGATTAGAACTAGATTCTCTCTTGATTGCGTTAATCTCCTATGATATCTTCTTCTGATTTCCTTCACTTATAATTTGTTGTTTTCTAGCCTGTTGTCATCAGGCAGAAACACTTAAAAGATTTGCTGATTAATTTGCTAAGATATCCATGCTATGCTTAGCATAGATTCATAAATTAACAACCGCAATCATAATTGACTAATTAGACGACTGAGAAATGGGTTCATTTTGAAAACAAATGAAAGATTACTATCAATACATTACATGTTGGGTCGAGTAAGAATAACTTAATACCTCTCTAAATAAGGTTTTGAATCCGATTCTTATAAATGGAGAATTTTGAAAACAAATGAAAGATTACTATCAATACATGTTGGATCGAGTAAGAATTACTTAATACCTCTCTAAATAAGGGTTTTGAATTCGATTCTTGTAAATGGAGAAAATATACAGCAAGAGAGTTTCCTCCTTATTAGTATATGATACAACTTGAATTCAGATTTTCTAAAAGACCTCTTAAATAAGGTAGAATAAGGTTTAAGATGTCTTATGATTTATGAATGGAGGCTATAGACATCGATAAAGATTTCTCTCATTTGGAGTTTAATACAATTTGATTTCGAATTAACTGAAACCTAATTTGACGGCCGGTTATAGGAGGCTTGTGCCGAAAATTTAATCAAAACTACTAATCAAAAGAACTTGAATATATGGGAATATAGGAACTTCCAAAAGAAACTCAAAAAGAAAACTCCATTATCAACAAGGGAACAAAAGATGAAAAGCATATTGATACGGAAACCTTTGAAAGGAGTACAATCCGTGCTTGCTTTATTAGTTAGCTTTGTCCCCATATGTTTCTTTACGAAAAGTTGAAGTTAAGTTATAGAAACATAGTGCCCTCTTATTTTATCATTTTATTTCAATCAATAATTTCATGTTGAGATTTGAAACAAGATTCTCTTCCATTTTATTTTGTTTATTTATATATAAATAAACATGAATTTTGTGTCTTACAATTTTAATTAGTAAGTTTTAATCGATATTAACAATTAAGTGATTAATTAACATGAATTTAAATGAATTTTATGAACAAAAAATGAATTCATAATTAGAAATTGATAATCCCACCCGCATAACCCAATATAGCTCTGTCCTACTTACCTAACATTTCATCGACAGTTGGTCACCGCCAAAATTCAAAACTCCGAATGACCTTCTTCTTCCTCCTTACGCGCAACCTGTTTACCCTCAAAAACACCCGTTATTACACATCTGCCACTGTGCTGGACTCGCCTTTCACTCTCCTCCATTACCTCCATCTCTCAGCCACCCATGAATCTCTCCAACTCACCAGACAAGTCCACGCTCGAGTCGTCTCACTTGGGCTCACTCAAAATCCGTTTTTGGCCTCAAAGCTTCTCTCTTTGTACGCTCTTTTTGGGCACCTAATTGAGTCGAGAGTCGTTTTCGACTCGGTTAAAGACAAGAATGTTTGTCTTTGGAACTCGATGATCAATGGGTATCTTAAAACTCACTCCTTTATTGAAGCTTTTGATTTGTTCAGAAAGATGGGTCATTTTAATGCAAAGCCTGACGATTTTACATTGGCAACGGTTTCGAAAGTTGCTGGGGAAATCGGGGACATGAAAGTGGGGAACTTGGTTCATTGTCAATGTATAAAAACTGGGTTCGTTTTGGATATCGTTGTTTCAAATTCTTTGATTTCAATGTACGGTAAATGTGGAGAATTTGAGGGGATGAGAAACGTGTTTGATGGAATGTCTGAAAGAAATGTGGGGTCTTGGAATGCGTTGATTTCAGGGTATGCAAATTCCGGGGATTGTAGATTGGGGAAAGATTTATGGGAAGTTGTTAAAAGTATGCAAATTGATGGAGTGAAACTTAATGGATTCACAATTTCCAGCCTTTTGCCTTTGAGTGGTGGTGTAGAGGGTACTGGGGAATGTAATTATGGGAGAGAACTTCATTGTTACATTTTAAAGAATGAATTGGATTTAGGTTCTGGTTCTGATGTTCATTTGGGTTGTTGTTTGATTGATATGTATTCTAGGAGCGGTAAAGTTTTGATGGCTAGAAATGTTTTTGATAGGATGAGGTTTAGAAATGTTTATGCTTGGACAGCAATGATCAATGGCTATGTGGAGAATGGAGATTTTGATGAAGCAGTGGTTCTTTTTCAGGAAATGCAGTTAACAGATGAAATAGAACCCAATAAAGTCTCTCTTGTGAGTCTTCTTCCTGCTTGTAGCTCCTTTGCTGGTTTAATGGCTGGAAAACAGATTCATGGTTATGCAATTAGAAAAGAACTGAATCATGATGTGGCTTTGTGCAATGCATTGATCGATATGTATTGTAAATGTGGGAGCTTGAATTGGGCTAGACAAGTTTTTGAGTATGGTTCATTTTGTAAAGATGCCATATCTTGGAGTTCAATGATTTGTGGATACGGATTACATGGAAAGGGTGAAGAAGCCGTTTCTCTTTATGACCAGATGCTTTTACTTGGAAATAGACCAGACATGATAACAGTGGTAGCGGTGCTTTCTGCTTGTGCAAGGTCAGGATTGGTTAATAAAGGACTTAGTATCTATGACTCAATAACGAAAGAATATCGGATGAAGCCAACAGTTGAGATTTGTGCTTGTGTTGTTGACATGCTAGGCCGAGCAGGACAGCTTGAATGCGCATTAGAGTTTATCAGAACAATGCCTGTTGAAGCAGGGCCAAGTGTTTGGGGGGCACTTGTGAGTGCTTCTGTAATGCATGGGAATCTCGAGATGCAAGACCTTGCTTACAGGTTTCTCATTCAATTAGAACCGGGAAATCCTTCGAATTATGTCTCACTTTCGAACTTACATGCTTCTTCTAAAAGATGGGATGCTGTAGCAGGATTAAGAAAAATGATGAAGGAGAGGGGCTTGAGGAAGTCCCCTGGGTGCAGCTGGATTAGCATTGATGGCAAGACTCATTGCTTTTATGTGGCTGACAAGGCACACCCTCAATCTAGTTCAATTTATGAGATGTTAGATGATCTCATCTTTATAATGAAGGGAGCTGATGATACTACTAAGTGCTGATTTTTAGTATTGGTTTATAAGGAAATTAACTTTTTTATATTGTTTTGTAAATATTGGGCAGGTCTAATTTTGTTTTGTTTTCAGTCATTTAGTTAAGCAGGATGTTCCTCAAAAAAACAAAATTGAGCAAAAGGAAAAAGAAAAATTATAGTATGTGAAAAGAAAAAAAAATGAAAAGAAAAGAAAAATAAAATGCAAAGGAACTTGCTTTCTCGTTTCACCACCACACAAACTGCCCACCAAAATCCAAAAAAGCACTAACAATAAATAGACCGACCCAAAAAATCAATGTTTTCTCCTTTTCGAATCGAAATGCCCTCATTTCTCTCCAAATCGTTACTCCTCCACTTGCCTCCCAAAACCCCTCTCTTCCACCACTTCAAAATGTCGTCTCTCTCAACCAAAACCCGCATCCGCGGCGTCGTTTTCGACATGGACGGCACCCTTACTGTTCCCGTCATCGACTTCGCCGCAATGTACAAGGCCGTCCTTGGAGATGACGAGTACAAGCGAATCCGAGCTGAAAACCCTTCTGGGATTGATATCTTGCACCACATTGAGAATTGGAGTCCCGATAAGCAGCGCCGAGCTTATCAGGTTATTGCTGATTACGAAAAACAGGGCCTTGATCGCCTCCAAATCATGCCTGGTTAGTTTCTGGTTGGGTGGGAATGGGTTTTTGAAAGCATTCAAGACTATTTAGTAATATGATTTTGTTTCAAAACTTCAATCTTGATACAATCGAATTTATTTTGAACTGTCCGAGTTGAGTTGGGTAGGATTAGAATGTAAAGTTATCCTTTTGAAAAATGGAATCTGCTGAGTAGCTTCTGTATTGAATTAGGAATTAATTCAAGAATTAGCTGATGGATTGTTTTGTTCAGCTGCTGAGTCTTTAAATTTTGTACTTTTCATGCAAGATTTTTGTGACGGAACTGGGTTTAGGATAATCATTGGCAAGCTACTTCCTGTGCTTTGTTTCTGAGAAATTTTGGATGTATTTTATGGCTTTCAGATAGTTTCACACTTGGGGCTAGATTGCTGGACTTGTTGTCCTTTAATTTCTTTTCATTAAGTGTTTGTTTAAACCTCTATTCTTGTTGGGGCTCGCCCTTTTATGTTGAGATGGAGTGTGTGTTTGAACCTTTTGCATCAAAAGTTCTGTCTTTGAGCTAAATAAGACTTATTTCTTGACATCTTTCTGGCTAATTGATTTAAATTGTGACATTTGGCCGATAATGGTGCAGGTGCAGCAGAACTTTGTGGTTTTCTTGATGCAAAGAAAATAAGGTCTAATTCATCATCCCAACATCTTTAACAATGTTTGTTTGCTTTTCATAAAATTATAGATGGCTGCCGGCATGATAGGCTATTGTCTCACACCTGATCACCGAGTTTCCATTAATGTCCCATATGGCTGCTTGAACAATGGCTTATTTTCTAGTTGCTACAGCTATGTTGTTGTTTTGTAGGTTTCCCCAATAGTAGTATGCCATCTGAATTTGCTTTCAAGTCTGTTTCATGAAAATCTACATGTTACTGGATTGTTCAGTAGCCTTTCTTTCATGATATAATTATATGCTAACAAATACCTTCCATTTTCACCAGAAGGGGACTAATCACTCGCAATGTGAAAGAAGCTGTTGATCTGTTTCATCAACGGTTTGGGGTAAGTTATTTGAAGTGTGAAATTGGACTTTTCTGGACACTCTTTTTATGAATTGGGAGATTGAAAATTTTTGTATATGTATTGTTTCAGATTATGTTTTCTCCAGCACTCAGCAGGGAGTTTCGTCCTTATAAACCAGACCCTGCTCCTCTGCTACATATCTGTACAACTTGGGAAGTTCAACCAAATGAAGTCATGATGGTTGGTGATAGTCTAAAAGATGATGTAAGTGTTAATTCCCCAGCAACAATAATAAACATAGAAAAAGATCATATAGTGCTTTTATCATCTTTATGGTTATAGTTTGTGTTTTCCTTCACTCTTGGTTGATTATGTTGAATGCAATACTTTGGGATATGCACTTTCTATATGATATTCATTTTATAAGGAAAAAGAACTAAGAAAGTCTTGGACTGTTCCATTTTACATGGCACTGCCTATCAGGGGGTCGGATGCAGAAGAGGTTACATTACCATTTTAAACTATTAATGGACTTTGATTCGATATTGTTGTTATTTGCAGGTGGTTTGTGGGAAAAGAGCAGGAGCTCTGACCTGCTTGCTTGATGAAAAGGGGAGGTATACCTCTCATGATTTTGCCAGATTGGATGCAAAACCAGATTTCAATGTGTCCTCCCTAAATGAATTGTTCTCCCTTCTGGAGTCTAATTTTGACCTCACGCCCTGATTTCCGAATCCACGGTTGATAAAAGGTTTGAAACTTAACAGAGCAGCTGATAGTTGTGCTCTACCAGTGAAGATCCTACATCATTCAATTTCTGTGATAGTTTTACTCCATTGTTCTCTCAGAAAATTTTAACAGTGGAGGAACATCTGAAATGTAGAAGAAAGTAGGTAATTAAGAATTAGCTGTCAAGAATAAAGTGTTGCTTGCATCAGGTGGAAGTTAAAGCATACCATATCTTGTGCTTGAAAGACCGCCCGTGTAATAATAGGAAATCAGCATGGGATTTGGACTTGTATTCTGTAGCAGAAGAATGCTCAAGGAGACACAATTCAAATGTTTGTAATGCAGGCAACTATGATCTTTGTTCTAGTTCTAGATGTAGATTTCCAAGTGTAAAGATATTTGCAAATACTATACTATTTTAGATCATGATGAAGAAGTATAATTCCAAAATGTTTGAAAGTTGGTGAATATTCCTTGGCAACTTTGTTTAGCAGAAATGAATACTTTATTTTACTATTCTTAGACATTTTGACCTCTTAATACTCAAAGCTTTGCTTGTTTTCTTGATTTTTTTTTTCATTTGCCACTTTTCTTCCTGTAAGTAAGCTCCATGGCTTTCCTTTCTCATTTACAAGGTTTCAAGTGCCAACCTGGGAAACTCCAACCCCATCACATGGAACATGGTCTGGCCTCCAAGTTATCAAAACCAGCTCTGTTTTCTAAAGTTATGGAGACATCCTTATCAACAAATTTATATAAACCACATGGGCTCCCCATTTTTTTGCTTCAGAAAACAAGAACCTAAATTCTATAACAGATTGGGTCAAATCCAATCCAATGTCAGAATTTGGTAACAAAACAAACAATTCTAATAGTAATATCTATCAAGCAATCATTTTTTTACTACTTGCTGATCAACTTCAGAAGTATACTACAATTCTGAATACTATAATCGTTTGATACACTGCCGGCATCTGAACTTGGCGTGGGAAACAATATGGTGAAGCGCGCGTGGGCATAATCAGAACTCCATGATTTTGAACCTTGTACAGTAAGTACAAAAGCCAACGGTTCATAGGAATCCCCGAAGAGGATGTTGACACGTGTGGTCTCATGCAACCCTTGATTAGTTCAGCATTTGTAAGATTTTGACCCCTCTCCCCGAAATGAAGATCCTAATAGTGGACCCCGCTGACCTAACACTGGCCCCCATTTTAGGACAAAAGGCGCGTGGTTCGTTCATTTTCAGACATGGGTGGGACCCTTCAAATCCCCAAGAAAACAACAGAAAAAAGTCCAAAAATACTAATCAGAAAAGCTGGAACCCTCTCCATTCCTCTCTTGCCTCTCTCAAGTCTTCCCCATTCCACCAAGCAGTAAAAAAAACTTTTTCCCCATTTCTTTATGCTTGATTCCACTTCCTAGGCATTTTCTAGATCTTTCTTCTCCTTAGAGCAACAATTATTCAAAGTGGGATATGTTTTATCTTCTATTTATATTTCAATATTTTCCCTCCATGTGTGCTTTTCTTCTGGTAAATACCTCTGCAAATAAAGAAACCTCAAGCAGGGTTCCATTTCTTTTCCTAGTCCAAGTCTCAAACTCTCAACAAATCCAAAAGCAATGATTTGCCAAGCAATTTCCACAGCTAAAACCCCAATATGTTTTTTAACCAATCCAAAAATCCCAAGAATCCAGGAGAGGAACACAAAGTTATCTAGTTGCTTTGAATTAAGATCAATATTCAGGTCTTCCCAGCAACATAATAACCATAATCATAATCCTCTTAATAGCAGAAATACAATTAAAAATGACATAAAACCAAAAACCCAACTCATAAATTTAGTTGCAAGCCCTGCTTCTGGTGAGGTTTCTGTCAGGAAAGGGTTGAAAAGCAAGGCAAATGAGGAGAAGAAAAGTTTATCCCAAGAAGGTTTTCAAGAAATGTTGGCTTTGTGTGGATTGGGATATTGGATGCAGGGTTTTAGGTGTTTTCCATGGTTGGCTTTGAATTTTCACATGGCTTATAATCTTAACTTGAATCCTTCAACATTGCAACTTGTGCAGAATTCTGGTAACCTTCCCATGGTTGCTAAGCCTCTCTATGGAATTCTCTCTGATGTTCTTTACATTTGGGGTGCTCATAGAATACCATATATTTCCATTGGAGGTCAGTTTAACCTTTCCTCTCTTTCTTTTGATTCTATCAAAGGTTAATATGCTTGTCTTTTCTTATTTGAAAATTTTTCTGATTGCTGCAAACTTAGTTGTTTTTGTATTCCCTGAGCTGTTTTTGTTGGTTTTACAATGGTTAACAGATTAAAAATGAAGTTGAAAACAAGGAACAAGGGAAAAAAACTAACCCTTGGTCAGATTGAAAGATGAACAAGATGAATTGGTATCAAAGAAACCCAGAAAACATGAACAAGTAGCTAGTAATTAACAGAAAGCAGGAAATTGTTGTTGAAATTGATGGATAAGATGATAATTTTCATTAAATAAGGATTAAACTGAATCTTTACAAGGATTGCTACTGCTCTAAACCAATGAAAAACAGAGGTGATTGCAGGCCTAAAACAGCTAGCATTTTACAAGTTGCAGCTTAGATTTTAATTGAACGTAAAGTAAATTTAACTAGGCTAAGTAAAAGCATATAATTGGCTAAGTTTACAGCAACCTAGCTGCTGATAGCAGCACAAAAACTAAAGCTCCTTGCCGTTTTCCCACAACTTGAAGCTCTTCAAAATGATTGGTTCTCCAAAGCAGCAACTTCATGCACATTGCTGCAAACTGCTGACAGTTTTGTTCCTCCTTTTGTCTGGTATTTGATTTTTTGACTTTCTTCCTCTTTTTTCCATTAAACTACACCTTAGATTCTGCTTTTTTGTGTCTTCTATATTTCCTTATACCAACCTTCATTTCCAAGGCATATATCAGATTCTTGCTAGAAGCCTAGAACAGAAGCTTGCAGTATTGAATTGAAAAGCTTCAGCTAACCAATACTCATGACAAGCATTAATAATAATCTAAAATTCATACACAAAATATTGAATCTAAAATTTGGAATCTGGTTACATGATCATATATGGCCAAAACTGAAATAAGGAATGAGTCATTCAATTTGAATTTGATAGCTTTTTAGTTGTGACTCGTGAGACATCAAGTATTTCAATTGAGTAGTCAAGAACTGTCTCATCAGTTGGTTAATGACAAAAAGTGATTGACTGATGCTGACAATTTAAGTTTCAGTCCTTTTGCAGATCCTATCTTGGGGGCAATTGGCTTTGATTCCATTTGTAGGGCAAGCCCTTCCAACCCTCATGGCATGTGTTCTTCTCAGTAATCTTGGGGCATCCATTACAGAAGTTGCAAAGGACGCTCTCGTGGCAGAGTATGGTAAAAAACACAAGATTACAGGACTCCAATCCTATGCATTCATGGCTGCAGCTGCTGGTGGAATCCTTGGTAACTTACTAGGAGGATATTTCCTACTCAAAGCACCTCCCAGGACCATGTTCTTCATATTTTCTGTTTTGTTATCTCTTCAACTTGTGGTTTCTTTATCAGCAAGGGAAGAATGTGTTGGATTACCCCGTGCTTCAAATCACATTCTTACAAGACAATCAATCTCAGAAACTATCAGAAAGCAGATATCTGATCTCATGATTGCTATCAATGAGGACAGCATTTTCCAGCCTCTAATTTGGATTGTAACCTCTATTGCCATGGTTCCAATTCTGTCAGGCTCAATCTTTTGTTACCAAACTCAATGTCTCCACCTTAGTCCTACAGTTATTGGCATGTCAAGAGTAATTGGGCAATTGATGCTTCTTTCCTTGACTCTGCTATATGACCGGTATTGGAAACAAATCCCAATGAGGAAACTGGTTGGTGCCATACAGATTGTGTATGCTTCCTCCCTACTACTTGACCTTGTTTTAGTTAGACAGATCAATCTAAGCATGGGGATTCCGAATGAAGTTTTCGCCCTTTGTTTTTCTGGTCTAGCAGAAACTCTTGCACAGTTTAGGATTCTTCCATTTTCAGTCCTATTGGCAAAGTTGTGTCCGCGGGGTTGCGAAGGATCTCTTACTTCATTCCTAGCATCAGCATTGTGCCTTTCATCAATTATCAGTGGGTTTTGGGGAGTTGGGTTGGCTTCATTGCTTGGAATAACATCAGGTGATTACTCAAGCTTGCCTCTAGGAATTCTCATACAGTTCCTTGTGGCACTATTGCCATTAAGATGGATTCATCAGATACCTATGGCTCAACCTATTGAGATCAAGGAAAACAGGAAAGGGTTGAGTAAAAGAACTAGAAAGAACAGAAGGGTTGGCAGAATTGTGGTTGGTTCAGTTTTTGTGTACCGGCGAGAAAGGGAATCTGAGGCAGAGAGTTAGAGAACTTGAATCAGTTTGGCAATGAAAACTTCTTGCATCCATGATGAGCTGAAAAATGAGAAAAATGCAGAGGATTGGGATTTTCAATGTATTCATAATGGATCAAAAAACTATAGAGATAGAGGGTGGCTGCAACCTGCAATCAAGAATGAAAATGTTAGGTATAAGAATGCATAACAATGTTTAGCCAGTTATTAGCCAAATTAACAAAGTCTTTATGTAATTTATTTATATGCTAACCAAGCAGAATCCATTTCCATTTAGAAGAATGCAGAATCCATATATAGCATTGTTTTTAGTTTACCAGTTATATGAATTGTAAAGGGTAATTAGTAAAAGAGTGTTTCAATACAATTCCAATTAAAGAACCTCCTAAATTGTTTCATATTGGATACTTCAACATTTTAAGGTGACTTTTTTTTTTTGAAAGATTTTAAGGTGACTTTTAATCTTTTATATTTCGCTTATTTTTTCATAAGTCTCGGATCCAATTCCAATATGATTACCAAATATTAGGAATTCATTAAAAATAAACGATTTTTGAACTAGATTGCAAAGTTTGGACTTAAATTGAACAAATGAGTAGTAATCTAAATTGAACTATATTTCAATAATTTTATTTACAGGTCAAAGAGAAACAAAATTGGCAGTGGAACATGACTTGGAAAATCAGGCTCCCTATTTACAGGTCATGAGAAACAACAAAACTAGAAATAGCAAGATTGCTCTGGAAGAACTTTCATCAATATCTGTATCATGTTTTGGAAGTAGGCTAATTATCATCTTTTCTCTTATTGTAATTCTTTTCTCTTTTTTCAATTTATATGCATGTAGTTGGTATGTTTATTTTTAAGTTCAATTCCGATAATATAGAATTTTTATTAATAAAAATTTGGTTTTTTTGTCAATTTATACTCCCTTAATATAGAGATTAAGTTTTGTCGATTTGTATTACATATCTCCTTTTGTCATCACATATATCATTTATTCATTAATTTTGAGGTAAAATTCATAATTATGTTGATTTCATAAGTGTATCTATCTTTTGTCGCCACACATATCATTTTTCATTAATTTTGAGAGGTAAAATTCATTTTTTTCGATTTCATAAGTGTATCTTTCTTTTGTCGCCACACATATCATTTTTCATTAATTCTAAGGTAAAATTCATTTTTTGTCATATGAATATCTTTCTTTTGTCGTCACACGTATCATTATCATTAATTTTCTTGTCGATTTCGTGTGTATCTTCCTTTTGTCATCACACACACATATCATTATATTAATCATTAATTTTCTTGTCGATTTAGTTTTCACAATATACTATGATTGATTCAGTATATTTCTCTCTTGCTTTTTTTTTGGTAATTAATCTCTATGCATGTTATGAGGTCACTGTGAAGTTGGCTTGTGATTTAAGCTTTAACATTGCCATAAGATGCTCTTCACCTCCCTGTCATTTTAGTAGGATTTGGCTATAACAAACTTTCACCACATCTTGGAAAAAAAGTGCTTGTTTATTTTTTGGCCTTCACAAATCATTACGTTTTGGCTAATCTTCAGATTATAATATAGATACCTGAATTTTGATTAATTAACCAGGTTCAAATTGCAATTAGCTGCTTAATTACAGTGTAAAAGTTGTTGGTAAAAGTTTTGAGTTTTGGCGCGGCAAGTGACTTGGTAAAAGTTGTTCATTCACCAGTACCTGGATCCTTGAGTAGGTCTAGTCACGTATGTGAAAGTGACCCACTTGTTATTATTAAAAATACATTAAAAAACATATTCAAAATTGATCTTATTTTAAACATCTCAATTAGCTTTTTGAATGATAAATTTTTTCATAGTTATTTAAAATGTAAATGTAAATATTAATCAAAATATAAATTGTGAAATATAAAAAGGATATAAATGTCATTATGGAGATTGTGTAAAAGAATTAAGAAAAAAAAATTGCTAATTTTGTTATCAAGTTAAGTGGAATCAAACCTTTAAAAAAAGAAACAAAACTCTGTAGTGAATGTTGCTAGAAAGCTCCGCTTTACATGAAAGTTGAAACCTAGTAGTAATAAATTAGTTTAGTATATTAGGCAATGTTAGATGAAACTACTTGTTAGGAAGGTCTGCTGCTATTAAATGAAACCTGAAGTTAATCTAAAGCATTACAGCCAAAGTTTGGTTTCACTTTCATTCACATTACATTAACTTCAGGTTTCATTTAATAGCAGCAGACCTTTAACTAGCAAGTAGTTTCATCTAACATTGCCTAATATAGTGCTAGCTTTCTATAGCAACATTTCCTACAGAGTTTTGTTTCATCCAAGGTTTGATTCCCACTTAACTTGATAACAAAATTAGCAAATTTTTTTTCTTAATTCTTTTACACAATTATATCTCCATAATAATGACATTTTTCCAGTCCATGCAATTAATAGAGGACAAACTAATTAAGCGTTTTTTTTTGGCTTAAAATTATATGTAATTAAACAACAAATCCAAACCCAATGGTAAAAGATCCCACCCTCTGTGTAGCTCATAATAAGGTTAAGGTTAGTAAAAGTGGCATGATATTTTTGGGTCTGAGACCAAATAAGATTCAGAAATAAAAACTTGCTAAAATCTGAAAAAGTGGGAAAGAAAATAATCAAAGCGTTGCGTGCATTATTCAAGAGTGAAGAAGAGAGTAGTTGGAGTTAATCTTTTTGATATATACATATATAATTGAAGATCACGAGCCAACAATACAAGACCAAAGCCCCATAAATTTTTCCTTCACTCGCTCAAAGGAGGAGAGGAGCCTTTTCACTTTTGTTTCTTCCAAAATCTCAAATTTAAGCTTAACCCATTTCGAAATTTCCCTTGTTCTCTATATTTAAGCTTAACCCAGGAAAATTTAGCTTCATTTTAGCTGATCTCACTCATTGGTATCAATTAATGTAAGTTCTTTCTTCTTTGATTTCAAGTTCTGGGCTTTTTGTTTTTAGCTGAATGGTTTTTTTGGGCATTGATTCATTATGGAGTTGACGTTTATTGATGTTTGTGTTGTTGGTTTTGCTTGGTTTAAGGTTGTTCTGTTTGTTGGTTGGCATAGAATTGATTTATGTGTGCTTTTTTCTCTTCTTTTTAAATTGTGCTAGGGAAACCAGAGATGTTGTACTTGGTAAGAAGAGCTTTCAGGAATTCTCCAGTTGAGATCATGCTTTCAGCTTCACGTTTGGCCAACAATGTTGTTGTGAGAAACAGAGATTCCCTTGGGACTTGAACACAAGCCTGGTGATTCTCAGAACATAAATGTTGTTGTTGGTAAGCCCTTCTCTCTAAGTAAGGACTTATCATTTTTAGAGAAAGAAGATGGGTTGGCTTCGTTAGAGATAATAGGAAGAGGAGGAGGATGTGGGGAAGTTTACAAGGCAGAGTTACCAGGAAGCGGTGGGATCATGATTGCTATTAAGAAGATTATTATTCAGCGTCCAATAGATGCAGACGAATTGACTGATGAAGATCGTAAGCTCCTCAACAAGAAAATGCGTCAGATTAGACACAGAAATCTTCTTCCTTTGTTGGCTCATGGGTCTCGACCTGACTGCCATTACCTGGTGTACGAGTTCATGGAGAATGGAAGCTTGCAAGACGTCTTACATCAAGTTTCAAAAGGGATGCGGGAGCTCGATTGGCCTGCTCGACACAAAATCGCAATAGGAATTGCAGCCGGTCTTGAATATTTACACCTGCACCATAGTCCCCGGATTATTCATAGAGATCTCAAACCTGGAAACATCCTCTTGGATGATGACATGGAAGCCAGAATTGCAGATTTTGGGTTTGCAAAGGCAATGCGTGATGCCAACACCCATGTCACTGTGGGTTATATAGCTCCAGAGTATCACCAGACACTCAAGTTCACAGACAAGTGTGATATTTACAGCTTTGGGGTTATACTTGGGGTTTTGGTGATGGGAAAGCTTCCATCTGATGAGTTCTTTCAACATACTGATGAGATGAGTTTGGTGAAATGGATGAGAAACATCATGAGCTTAGAGAATCCTAGCCAAGCCATTGATCCTAAACTAATGGGACAGGGATATGATGAACAAATGCTCTTGGTTCTCAAGATTGCTTACTTGTGCACTTTGGATGACCCAGAGCAGAGACCTGGTAGTAAGGATGTTAGGTGCATGTTGACTCAAATCAACAACTAGATTAAGCTAATATTAGAGAGAATGCATTAAATAATTGTGCAAATTGGTGAAGAATATTTCACCTTTCATTTCATTTTGCTGCATTTGATCTTTATGTGTAAGTTGTACCGAGTGTTTGATTGTAAGAAATATATTTATCCAACTAAATTAGTAGTACAAGTTTGAGCAGAGTATAAAACCTGCACTTTGATGAAAGTTTCATTAAGCAAAAGAGATGGATGGAGGACAAAAATGAAAATAAGATATAAGGTTTGGGTCATAGGTGGAATTTACGCTTTTCTTTTTGGGGGTTTTGACTTTTAAGGGTTTTACCCAAAAAGGTACACTTTCTTTTGCTGCTCAATTTAGTCCCGCCTCGAACAAACGGGCAAATTGATTTAATGATTTTGTTTTTGTTTAGTTTAGATTATATATTTTCATAATATTCAGTTCAAGGACAAAGGAAAGCTTCAGAGCCCATGGCCGCTTTGCCACCGCCGCAACAAAAACAAGAAGATTCAGTTTCAATTTCGAAGAAGAAAAAGCAGAAGAGAAAGAGAACGAAACATGACCCAGAACTCGACCGGCTCGACTCGCTCCCTTGGAACTCTTCTCTCCCCGATAAAGAAGATGAAAATTTCTCCCTCTTTGTCGGCTCCGGCGACCTCGATGGAGGTTAGCATTCACCCTGAACCAAAGAAAAATGAAAACCCCATCTTTCTTTTTTTAATGTTAAAATTAATGCTTTATTTATTTGTTAAAGTTTTGAACTTTGTGATTATTTATTCATGATTCTTGTTCGATAATATACGCAGGTTTTCTTTCCCTTGAAGAGATTGACGAAGCTGATTATAGTTTAGACGTACCTGGAATTAAGAAGAAAACATCTGATAAGAAATCAAAATCGAAGAAGCAGAAGCTTAGTGAAGTCAGTGAGGGTTCTGCTGAAGATGTTGAAGCAGAACCTGCTGATGCAATGGCAGAAGAGAAGAATGTGAAGGCCAAAAAGAAGAAAAAGAAGAGTAAGAAGAGAAAGGAAAAGAAAACTGAACAAGAGAAGGAGGCTGCAACTGGTTAGTGCTTCTTTTATGTATTTTGATTTTTGTGCAATCATTATACTACCCGGCATTTCCTACTGATTAAGCCCCTTTTTGTTGTTTATGAAAATATGAAGCCTAATTTAATTCAATTGGATCCTTTACAAGCTTTTTATGCAGTAATAGGTTTTGAGCAGCTGTTGTCTCTTTACACTAGTTTAATGATCACTTCTTTATGTTAACATGCCAACTATGATTGGGGTTTTTGTTGATTTCTGGATTCAATATTCAATTTATGGAGTATGTTGTTTATGACTGTATTTGCAGTTAGTGACAACAAAGATGATGATGAAGAAGAGATGCTTGATGAGGCTGATGCTTCCTCTGAATTTTATGCATGGAGTGAGTTGAGACTTCATCCTCTTCTTATGAAATCAATATCTCGGCTTGGGTTCAAGGAACCTACTCCAATACAGAAAGCTTGTATTCCTGCTGCAGCTCATCAGGGGAAGGTTTGTCGAGTTTCTTGTATGAATTGTTTCATCTTAAATGTGTATATCTCTTTCACGGTGATGGAAATTGTTTATATCATAGGATGTTATTGGTGCTGCTGAGACGGGATCTGGAAAAACACTTGCTTTCGGCCTCCCTATTCTCCAACGTCTTTTAGAAGAAGAGGAAAAAGCTGCGACGAAAATGCTTGAGCAGAAGGGGGATGAAGCAGGAAATTATGCTCCAAAAGGTGTTTTACGAGCTCTTATCATTACTCCTACCAGGGAACTTGCCCTCCAGGTACTCATAATTATTCTTATTTGTTGCTTCTATAAGCTATCTCAGTTGTCTGTGTATAACAACATACAAAGCCTTGAACCTTTTTTGCACAATGTAGTCGCTTGCATGTTAAGATGGAGGAAATAATGTTTTGTTAATCTATTGAAACCTCAATGCTAAAGCTTTCTACACCTGGACCTTTGGATTTGAAGGTGTTGCACTCTGTTTCCTATTTTCCTGTCATCATGCCCCAGCCATAAGATGTTGATGAAAATGATTTGCTTTCGTGTTCAGCAAAAAATTTTTTTTTTTGAAAGGCATCGTGTTCAGCAAATTTAATGTTGGTTTAGATGAAAAAGGATTGTGCTTGTAGGAGCATAAGATGTTGCTGAGTTCCTATTACTCAATCAAGTTGAATTTTGACAATAGGTCATTTTATTTCCTTTCTCCAGGTTACTGATCATCTCAAGGAAGTTGCCAAGGGTATCAATGTTAGAGTGGTTCCTATAGTTGGTGGCATGTCTGCAGAGAAGCAGGAACGATTATTAAAAACAAGGCCTGAGATCATTGTTGGAACTCCAGGCAGATTATGGGAGCTTATTTCAGACGGTGAAAAACATCTTACTGAGGTTAGTAGTAAGACCACTTTTATTCAAAGCAACCTGATTTTGTTTTTAAGTGTTTTATATTTGGGACTTATGACGTCAAAAGTCGAGATCGGTTTTCTCACGTTTTTAATTTGGCAGTTACATTCATTGTCTTTCTTTGTGCTGGATGAGGCTGATCGAATGGTTGAAGGAGGACATTTCCGTGAGTTACAGTCAATAATTGATTTGCTTCCTATGACCAATGGTGTCAGCCAAGAACAATCTCAAAACACACAGAATTGTGTGACTGTTTCAAGCTTATCAAGAAAGAAAAGACAAACATTTGTTTTCTCTGCAACTTTAGCACTCTCTGCTGATTTCCGGAAGAAGCTAAAGCGTGGTTCATTAAAGTCCAAGCAGTCTGCTGAGGGTTTGAATTCTATTGAGATTCTATCTGAGCGAGCAGGAATGAGACCCAATGCTGCCATTATTGATCTGACAAATGCATCAATTTTAGCAAAGAACCTCGAAGAATCTTTTATTGAGTAAGTCCTTTAATATTATTTTTTGAGCTTGTTTCATGAACTTGTTACTCACAATCATAGGTTTTCTTTCCAATATGATTGCAGTGATATTTATCGTTTAACTATTTTATTTAGAATTTGACGGAATGAATTTTTTTGCTATGCGTGTTAAAAGGCATGGCTGAACTTAATAATAGTCCATTCTTTTTTCCCCTTCCATGGCCATTAATATGTTGCTTTTTCTAAAATGTATGTTGAGTAAACCTCGAGATGCTGTACCTTCACTTTCTGACCAGCACATTCTACCTGCCGTTCCATTTCTCTACCACTTTTCTTTCTAACTTCAATGAGTCATCACTTGTCACAACATACCATTATCTTTCAAACCATAAGAGTATACTAAGCGATAGATGATTTTTTTTTCTTTTTCACTAGAGAATGAATTTGCGGCTATTGCTTTTGTTTATTGCCATTCTATTTATACACTCCTTTGTGCTTTATTATAGTCAAAGATGAAATATGGTAGAGTAGTATGTCTGCTTCCATGGTAATGTATTACTCTGTATAATCTCCCAGTGTATAACGCTTTATCATGATCATTTCAGATGCAGGGAAGAAGATAAAGATGCTTACTTGTATTACATTTTGAGTGTCCATGGAGAAGGGCGAACAATTGTTTTCTGTACATCAATTGCAGCTTTGCGTCATATTTCTTCACATTTGCGCATCCTTGGCATAAATGTATCAACACTTCATGCTCAGATGCAGCAGAGAGCTCGCTTGAAGGTTTGTTTTCTTTCCCCTATCTGAGTTTATAGTTGATTATGCACTTCTTTGTAGATGGCCCAAAAAATATGTTCCGCTGTTGCATGCTCTAGCTATTCTCAAGGGCACTTTCTAGGTCATTTATAATTCTGCATCTGTCCTTGTGGTAAAAAATAATCTGTTAGTAAACCCCTTTATACATTTTATTGCACTTTTTGTCAGTCTTTTTGGCTGATAGTTTACTTAAATTTTGCCTTTTTTTAACTGCTTGAACGTATTTTCCATTTGGTTCTCTTCTCGATGCAGGCCATGGACCGGTTTCGTGCAAATGAACATGGTATTCTTGTTGCCACTGATGTTGCAGCAAGGGGGCTTGATATTCCTGGTGTTCGGACTGTTGTCCACTATCAGCTTCCTCATTCAGCAGAAGTGAGTCTAGAGTGGAAATCCCTTTTGTCCACATTTTCCTTAATGCCCTTCTAGTCCTTATGGTTGAATTTTGATTATTGTTCTCTGGTTTAGGTTTATGTACACAGAAGTGGAAGAACTGCTAGGGCTTCTGCTGAGGGATGCAGCATTGCTCTTATCTCTCCAAATGATTCTGCAAAGTTTGCTTCTCTCTGTAAATCATTTTCCAAGGTACTATTTTTGAAGTAAAATTTCCTGATTGTTCTTTAGACCTTCCCCATTTTGTCATCACAACCTAGAAGAGGAAATTAGAAAATGCTGATCAATTGTTTAAACTAGATTCTGATAGTATTTTTCTACTTTTTAAAATTAGGTACTCTTCTTAGTTGTTAAAATCAAATTCAGAATTTGGTTTTTGACTTGCATGCTTTACATTTGCATTGGTGTTATATGCAGGAAAGCATCAGACGGTTTCCTTTAGAGAACTCATACTTGCCAGAGGTCATGAAACGTGTATCCCTTGCACGTCAAATAGACAAGATCTTGCGGAAGGACTCCCAGGTATATAAATTTTGATAATCCAACTCTCTTACAAGCCATTACAGTTTTTTGTGTGGGTTTGGTTGGTCTTGTCCAGTATTTCTGCCCGGCTTAGTCTTGCTTGAAATGGTTTAATTTCATGGTTTTATCTGGATCCTTGCTTAATTTCTTTTCTTTTTTTTCTTTTTCTCTTTTCAGTTTTTTGGAAATGTTTTACCACATTAATGTGACTCACCCGGTAAGCCAAAAAAGAAAAAAAGTGACTTACCCTTGCTCATTCTCAAATTATTTTATTTTACTGTAGGAAAGGGCAAATAAAAGCTGGTTGGAGCGGAGTGCAGAGTCATTAGAATTAGTAATGGACAACTATGACAGTGAGGAGGAAAGAGTGAAGAATATTAAGCAAAAGAAAGCCAGCTCCACGCAATTAAAGAAGTTACAGCAGGTTTTAACTTGCTAAGAGTAAATGATTATTGTACTAAACTTTGAACAAAGCACATAAATTTTACATTCTGACTTCACCTTTTTTCTTCAGGAGCTCAGTTCAATGCTTTCACAGCCACTGTGTCCAAAAACTTTTTCACATCGCTATCCAGCTGCAGTAAGTTTTGTTTTGTTTTGTTTCTATTTTGGGGACATTTCACTAGTTTATGGTCTTTATTAAAATACAATTTTGTGAGACTTACTGATCCCTTGAGTTTTGTTATTCAAATATATGCTATGTAGTTTATTAACTGAAAATTTTTGGTAAAAGTATCATCTCGAATATATTTCAAGAGCATTTTCTCCTCAATGAAAAGTAATTTTTGACAAATTATAATTTTTAACTTCCTCCAATATTCCTTTGCTCCAGGGTGGTGTTACACATCTTATACAAAATCAATTTGAAGAATTGGCTAAGCAAAATGTAGACAGCAACTTAGCTTCAGGTGAAAACAAGAGAAGGAAGATGGTTGTTATTGGTCAAGATTGCCTGGAACCACTCCAAGCACTTCGGAATGCTGGTCGCGAGGTAATCAACTTTTGTTTTGATTTTGTTTAATTTACATTTATTGTTTTGAATTTGTTCCACTCCCTGGAAAACTTCTCTCAATGCAGTGGAATCACATTTTCTTAATAATATATGTCTATGTGCGTATCGAATGGCTGTTCCCATAAAATCTATCCTGACATGTTGTTTTCTGCATGTTTGAAACTATGAAAGATGCAAAGATCCAGTCCGTTAACTAGTATGATAATGGGTAACCTACTAGCCTAATGGTGAATTTTGCCTTTTTTCTATCTCAGGTGCACCTTGATATAAAAGAGATGGCTGAAAAGCGAAGAAATGTGGAGAGTTTGAGGAGAAAAAGAAAAGAGGAGAAGAAACGTAATACGTAGTCTTCAGATTTTTCCATTTTACACTTTGCATAAATTCCTTTTAAGAGTTCATTCTTAGCTAATTGTTGATTCCTATTCCAGGTTTGCGTGACCAGCGCAGAAAGCAGAAGAAAAATTTGCAAGGGAGACAGTGAATAGATGGCTTGTCCTAGACTCTCTCATGGTTCAGTTCGCGTGTATTTTTCTTTGTGGCAAGTGGAAGTTGATCCATCCCGGTATTCATTCATTTTGCAAAGAAAATACATAATCTCTGAAAGTTACGCTTCCTTGCTCTGCCTATATTTATTTATCCAACAAAGGTTAGTCAATAGGCATTCTGGATAAGAATTTTGAAACATTCAAGTTGATATTGCTTCTATGAATAGCTTATTGACAACTGCAAGTTGATAATATGAAATTAGTGCATCTTCATGATTCCACTGGCTGCTTGAATATTCTTTGATCTAATCTAAGCCATGTTAAGCTCTACATATGAACGTCAAATTCCAGCTGTGGAATCTCTCTCGGGATTCGTTATTACAGGACGAACCTAGATTCAGAATCTCATTGCTAAATCCATTTTTGATACTCGTTCAAATGTAAACTTGGATGTGAATCCATCTCTCATTGGTGTATATGCTTGAGCACATAGAGTTTCAATATTGTAGAATTTCAAGAAGTTGACTTTGGATTTTAATATTTTTTTTAATCAGCTTAAGTCATAGCTCATTAGATAGTGATGGTTTATTATGTTTGTCAATGTCATTAAAAATGAAATCATATTGAATTTTATAAATTAATATTCATGATGGAATTTACTATTTATTATAAGATGCACGGATTATGTTGCTTGTGTAGGCAGCATGTTGTTACTGTTGTTCTCTTCGTACATGGTTTTAATTTTTAATGATTATTATTTAAATGATATGATATGATAATTATACTTATGGACTTTGGGATAATGAATAATTAGATGGTTTAATCTTCAATTATTAGTATTATTATATTTTGTTACTAGCATAATCGTCGCAGAATAAATAGGTATATATAAAATGAAATAGCGACGTTATGACATTTTCAATTTTGGTTTCGTCTTTGCCAAGCATTATAGCGGCTGGAAGATTCGTACAGCTCAGCTAGTTTGTTTTATTTTTTTTTGAATTGTCATTCTTTTATTATTTAGTCAACTTAATTTGCTGTTAGCGTACGGTTTAATAGTCAAATTTAAATGATCTAATCACCCAATTAATCTGAATAATTTGTAATACATTGCGTAATTTGTATGTCATGCCTACAAAACACCTTTTATATTTTCTTCTTAGCGGTAGAGAGATCTTAACCATCTCAAAACATGTTAGGTCGGGTAGAAAGAGTTCGATAAATAAGAAACTCATGTCTAAGATTTCGGGTTTTAATCTTATAAATAAAGAAAATATGCATCTGATTTGAGATATGATATAGTTCGACTTTAAATTTCGGAACATTACTGCGGACTGAGAGTTTGTACAACAAAATATATATTTCTCATAAAGGTTGCTTTCTTATTTACAGAGATCCTACACATATATTGCTTAAATTAGTGCAAGTGGATGCCAAAAAATAATACTACAGGTTATAAAATCAAATCTTATATTCTTTTTTTATTAATAAAATGAAAATTTCATTTCATCACTAACCCACAGAACAAAAACTCTGTTCTAAACAGAAGCAAACAATTGATGTAAAAAAAAAAAAAAACAGAAGCAAACAATTGTTGTAAAAAAAAAAAAACAGAAGCAAACAAAGAAATAGTTAGATGACAGTTGGTTATGATCTAAACCATAAACATAAAAAAATAATAATAATGACAATTGACAATATGATCTATGTCTATCCTCATTTCCTTGCATTTTTTTTCGTGTTTTTTAGCCATATAGCCGATAGATATTTTCAACAAGTTAGCTTATACAAATATTTGCTGTCGACGCCCGTTTGGAAGCGCTCTGCCTCCCACGGTGGCGGCGGTGCTTGGGGAGTTAATTAACAAAGCCAAAAGGGTGGCGGAGGGAAATGGCTAGCAAGAACTTAAGTTCGTTTGACATCGTTTTTGTTTTCCGTTGTTAATTTCCTGTTTTTTGAAACAAAACAGTGAAAACACGTTTGACAGTTTCCGTTTTCAAAAATTTTGGAAATATAAGCAGTGTTTTGGAAAAAAGTGGAAGCAAGAATTTTGTGTTCATGTTTTTCCGAAGCAGTATGATGAACAGTAACTCACATGTTAACAAAAACAAAAAACAGAAAAACGAAAACGATGTCAAACAACCCCGTTCTTTTGATGCTAATGATTGCCAAAGTTATTTAGTCAACACTTTCTAACTTTTTAAATGAAATAAACATTTTTTGTTTGTTGTGATTAAAATTTATTAAAAGTTCATAGTATCAAACAAATTACAAATGAGAGATAAATTCATTCATCTTTTAAATCTTTACCAAACCAGCTAGCTTATATTTATTCATCCATTAATTTCCTAACTTGGCAACCTTGTGCACCTATAGCAAATTTAGTATTATTCATTATGCTCAATTCATAACAGCAATTTTTTTTAATTAAAAAAAAGGTATATAAGGCGAAAATTGAGGAAAAAGTAAATAAATTTGGCAATGGATCAAATTAAGGAAATAATTATGTGGTTGTTAGCAAAAGTAGGAAAATATATTAGCTGTGATGATCGGATCTTCTGCCTAATTCCTGATTTTTCTCTTTCCTTAAAACAAATCTAATATACTATAATTTTTTTTGACCAGAAAATCTGATATATATATTTGAATATATATATATATATGTATAATTATGCATATTTATCATAAGTATTTCCTTTTAATCTAATTACCAAAATATATCTTACTACTATATATGAACTTGAAATTTGAATGTATGGGCACACGCTTTAATTTAATTTTATGATTTTATCCAACTATAGAAAAAACAGAAATTTCTGTTTGATACTTTGATTACCCTTACCATCCAAGAAATTTCCTTCTCTTTTTTCTTTTGCTTATGTTTGCAATCCAAGAACTTTCTGTTTGATTTAAAACAAACCGTAAAATTAAATTTAAACACAAAATTTCCTATTATCTTCTTTCTTAATCCTCAAGTGCAAATCTATATCTTCCTCTTATTAATTATCTTATTATATTTTTAATGTATATTATAGTACTCCTTTTTTTGGCACGAAATGTATAGTACTCTTATAAAATGTTGCTATTAAATTCCACATAAATATTTTAAAAAAAAAAACAAAGAAAATTCCATATGGGACCTAAAAAATTATGAAAAATAATATTAAGATTTAGTTAATTCGTATATTAATTAAAGAAATCTAAAACCCTAAGGCACCCACCGAACCACACAAAAATATGACATGTTGAAATTGAAAAGTCTTCATTTCTTATTCAAAGTCCTTCTCTATATAACCATCTATTCCTCTCTCTCTTCCCATCTCCATTTCTTCTAAAATTTCCTTTCACTTCTTCTTACCCTCAAACCCTTTAGCCATAGCCATGGCTACTTGTTCAGTTGACTTAGCTCCGCTCCTCGGCCCCAACGCCACCGCAGCCGCAGCCTACATATGCAACAAGTTCAACGACACTGGCTATGCCATCGACAACACTTACCTTCTCTTCTCAGCCTACCTTGTCTTCTCCATGCAACTCGGCTTTGCCATGCTTTGCGCTGGCTCAGTTCGCGCCAAAAACACCATGAACATCATGCTCACCAACGTCCTCGACGCCGCCACCGGCGGCCTTTTTTACTACCTTTTCGGCTTCGCCTTTGCCTTTGGCTCCCCTTCAAACGGTTTCATCGGCCGCCATAACTTTGGCTTGAAATCTGTTCCTTCTACTTCCTTAGATTACAGCAACTTCCTTTATCAATGGGCTTTCGCCATTGCAGCTGCTGGGATTACCAGTGGCTCCATAGCCGAAAGAACCCAATTCGTCGCTTATCTTATTTATTCATCTTTCTTAACCGGTTTCGTTTACCCTGTTGTTTCCCACTGGTTTTGGGCCACTGACGGTTGGGCCAGTGCGTTTAGAACCGATGACTTCCTCTTTGGAAGTGGGGTTATTGATTTTGCCGGTTCGGGAGTTGTTCATATAGTGGGTGGCGTAGCCGGTTTATGGGGTGCACTGATTGAAGGACCAAGAATAGGCCGGTTCGACCATGCGGGCCGGTCAGTAGCCTTGCGTGGTCATAGTGCAACCCTTGTTGTTCTTGGAACTTTCATGCTCTGGTTCGGTTGGTACGGGTTCAACCCCGGTTCATTCAACAAAATATTGGGGGTTTATAGTTCCGGGACTTATTATGGCCAATGGAGTGCGGTGGGAAGAACGGCTGTAACCACCACATTGGCAGGATGCACGGCGGCGTTGACTACTCTGTTTGGGAAAAGACTTTTGACTGGTCATTGGAATGTGACTGATGTTTGCAACGGTTTGCTCGGTGGGTTTGCTGCTATAACTTCAGGGTGCTCTGTAGTTGAACCATGGGCTGCCGTCATTTGTGGGTTCGTGGCGGCTTTGGTTTTGATTGGGTGCAACAAATTGGCTGAGAAAGTCAAGTTCGACGACCCACTGGAGGCGGCGCAACTTCACGGTGGCTGTGGCGCTTGGGGAGTGCTTTTCACTGGGCTTTTTGCTGCTGAGAAGTATGTGAGGGAAGTTTATCCCAGTAGGCCGGCGCGTTATGGGTTGTTTATGGGCGGCGGTGGCAGGCTTTTCGCCGCTCATATAATCCAGATTTTGGTGATTGTTGGGTGGGTGAGTGCTACAATGGGGACTTTGTTCTTCATTCTTCATAAGTTTAATCTTTTGAGGATTTCAGCTGAAGATGAAATGGCTGGTATGGATATGACAAGGCATGGTGGATTGGCTTATGTTTACCATGATGAAGATGATTCACATAAAGGGATTCAGTTGAGGAAAATTGAAAGTCACCCAACTCCTCCTTCAGTCTAAGATTTTCCTTTTTCAGTTGAGGACTTTGTTGTTTTTTTTTTTTTTTTTTTTTTTTTTCACTAGTTTCTATTTTTTAGAATTTGTTACTTCCTCTCTTCTTCCTTTTCCCTTAAAAAAATGCCAAAAAAAAGGGATCATTTCTCTTTTGTTTAAAAGTATCTAGTCTTTGTGTAAGATAATTAGGGTTAATATTGGTTATTAGTTGGTTGGTTAATGTTGGAGAAAATGAATGTGCTTGTGCTTGACTAAAAATGGTGTGGGATTTATCTCTTGTTAATTCATGTAATGTTGAAAAATGGGTACTCTCCATGAATTATAAAATGGGAATTATGCATATTGATTTTTGTTTTCTTGTGGTAGACAAGTCTTTGGCAGAAAAAGTTGAATATGAATCCATCTTGATCTTGGGGATGCTTTCTTTTTACTTTTCAACTCTTTTATTTTTTTTTCCATGGGAAAGATCAAAGATGTGGGGAGTGATTGAATCACCAAGAATCATGGGTTTGCTTTTGTTTTTTTATTAGCAACTACTATGAATGAATTGAAATGAAGGAAAAAACAAGCAATCACTAGCATTATTTTTTTCTTGACATGCTGAAAGTTGGATTCATTCATTAATGAGCATATGACTACTTTGCTAAGTGGCCATTCTCATGGGTCCCCATGCCTTTGGGGAAAGAATCTTGTGACAATGTGAAACTAGCTAGAAACTTGGAACTGGACCAACTGGTCCATTCTTAAATGAGATTCTGTCTTTTTATTCAGAATCTTCAATCTTGAATGCAATTTTTTTTATATACAAGGCAAAGAAATAATGAAATTATATGGAAAGCAATTAAATGGCCCTAGGTCATACTACTTCGAAGGCGTCCGTTATAAACAATGATGTAAGTTCTTGGGAAGGAGTGTAAGTTCTTAGGGAGGAGTATCATGGAGTCTCTGAAGATGATCAATTGAATGCAAATTTTTGTAATTAGACTTCGGAGGAAGAAGAAAATTATGTGGATGAGAAAATCCATGCATTCCTTTCAATTCATGCTTACAATTTACTCCATCTTTCTTCTAGCTGGCAATTGAGTTTAGTCATTTTAGATGGTCTCATACTCCAAAGTATGCTCTCTCTTGTAGTCTTTTTTTACACTTAACAAATGATGATTTTTACAAATTGGACTAAACAATATAGTAGAAATTTAGAACTTGCCATTCCATATATATTTATAGCCAACCAATTATCAGATTGGGTACTATAATACTATTAGTAATTGTGACAAGGAAACATTCTATAGCCACTGCTTAAAAGTACAATCATTAAGAAAAAGATCAAGTGAACTTTCTTTTAACTTTGTTTATCGTGGAAGCCACAAAGCCATTAAAAATCTTATCTTTATTCAATTACTATTCAACCCTGCGTAGCAAATTGCTTGTAACATTTGGCGACTAGGAACAGGACAAAAGCAATTGACCTACGAAGTCAAGATTATGTTCTGTAGTTTTTTATGTCATGGGCAGATAACAGAAATTCGAACAAACTCATTTTGGAAGCATTTTGCCAACTAGTATCTAGTTAGAAACTGCACTACTGCAGGGTGGAAGTAATGCTTCCCATAATTGTGAAGCTGACATAAGCTAAGGAGATTGCTTGTCATTTGTCTCTTTCAGTGTCTTCATGGTTAATAAAATCTCAAAGCCTGATCAAAAACAGTGAAGAAAGAAAGTAAATAGAGTTGGTGAAACCCGTGTTGAAAATTGAGTGTTTGGGTAAAGCTAAGACTTATGGCTAGCTTGGAAAATTCCATGCTATTACTAGATTTGTTATGTTATGGGGTTGCCATTCGCTTGAAGTTGATATATGAGTCATCGCTCAGTATATAATTAAAGTTTAGGAATAGAGTAGTTTATTCGATTTTTAAGGTCAAAGTAAGCGAATCAACTCTTTTAGAAATTTACAAATCATTGAACTTTCACTTGTAAATTATTCAATCTCATGGATCACTTCCATGTAAAAATTTGAGCTCGGGTACTTTTCACCATAAGAATTTACCATTTTGTGCTCAACTCCAATCGACAATGGATAGACCATTAATTACGCCAATATGAGTAAGGAAAAAAGATAGGAAATGGAAATTGGGTCTTCAATCTTTCACTAATTTTCTTTTCTTTAGTCTTAGACAAAGGCTAATGGCTGATCAAATAATTTTTTAAGTAAATCCATATTTAACATGAGAACATTATCAGAGAGCAATTGAATAGTTTAGATCATATTCTAATGTCCATTAAAGCACCTAAAAAACAATAATGAAAGAAACTTTGAAATTAATATATGAGATACTAAAAGAGAAAAAGTGGAAAGAATATGCAACTCCATAAAAGAAGATTGGAAACCCCCAATGGGAATTAAATTGGTAATTATGCTCCTATTAGGAAGTCCAGTAAGGTTTGCTGGTCAACAGTTGAGGCTAAAACCTAAAGCAAAGTAAACAGGTGAGTTGTTTGGTATACATCATTGTCATCAATAAGTGTTAAGAAGACTTGGAAAATTTTTGTTGACTAATAAAAAATAACTCTAGAATACTTTGAAATTTCAAAACTCTGTTTAAGTTTAGTTACAAGCTGACCGCTACCTTCTTTTGTTTTTTCCCCTTTATATAAGTCTCTATTAATTTGGAATTAAAGTTGTATCAAACCCAAATGAGAAAGCTTTTTCAACATTTATTTTCTATATTTTTATTTATAAGATTTAAACCAAGGCCTTGTGATTTTATTTTATATAAGAAGTAATTAAGCTCTTTCTATTCGATTCAACAAGCATAATTAACAACTGATGGTTTACCAAAAAAAGAAAAAAACAAGCGTTAACATGTCTTTTTTTCCATTGGACTATAGTTTGACCTATAATATGTAAATAAATAAAAGGAAACACCAAAGTGCCCAAAGCACAAGTTGATTAGAATTTTGTCACATGATGAATAATGATCATTTTGATTCAATAATAATGTCAAGGTCAAGCTGAGTGGCCTTAGCTAAGTGGGAACAAATGTATAAATAATGCAGCATTAAATATCACAGATAGAGGTACATAAAAAGTGAATATAAAGTACTAAAAGTTCTTTGTTTTTAACCCAAAGAAAAGAAAACCCTTTTTGTTTAGTTTATTTTTTTATAATGCTAACCTTAAATCAAAACTCAATATCATTTTGAAGCCGTCAAAATCAACTTTCAAGTAATTATATGTGTAATTTAGTCTATGTTTTTCCTTCAACTTGTGCCCCTCCATTCCGTACACTTTTCCGCACCTGTTCTTATTTGCAATGAATTTCAATGTCAAGCAAATGTTGACATCAACCATTTCAAAATTTCATAACTCAAACATTAAATTAAAATGATATAAGAAGCTAATGCTATTTTCACATGAGAAAATTAGTAGCTTTGGCCTTTGAGTGCGCACTTCATTAATAATATGGGCCCTCAATTCATGCTTTTAGATAAGGAAATCCTAGCTTCAACTACAGCTTTTTTGATTTTGTATTCATTAATATACTTGAAAAATCCTCG
Organism: Corchorus capsularis; assembly: GCA_001974805.1. NCBI lineage: Eukaryota > Viridiplantae > Streptophyta > Magnoliopsida > Malvales > Malvaceae > Corchorus > Corchorus capsularis. Next base: position 45,207 of record AWWV01015130.1, read on the forward strand.
TATAGCTTATCCTTATTATCAACAATATATATATTTTGATTCGATACGAGAGTATGCAATAGTTACATTAAGTTTCGGTTAATTTAAAATTGAACCGCATTGGATCCCAAATTAGAGAAGTTCTTGTATCACCATTTACCTACTCCTAAATTCATATAAGGCTTGAATTTTTTTTATTAAATAAGGCTTGAATTTAAAATCTTACTTAAATGGGTTACTATATTCAATCAATGACCTCTAATCATTTTATATATACACATTCCAAACATACCAAAATATGTTTAAATTAGTTTTAAGTTAAATTAGTTTTATATGTTTAAATATATGCGTTCGGGGTATCACATTGCAAAACAGTTTTTGGGGAAGGTGAATCCTCTAGTTGTGGACAGGAATGAGTATTGGCGTCTCATATGGGTTCAGCTATTCAACCCAAGATTAAGTTCTTTTTATGGAGAGTGCGGCACAATATTCTACCCACCAAGATGAATTTGCAGAAAAGGGGGATTCCAATAGATGATCCTTGCCCGGTATGTGGTAATATTGAAGACTCTCTGCTGCATACATTTTTCAATTGCCCTTTTAGTTCTAAGGTATGGAAAATCTCTTGCCCATGGATTACGGATTGTTTGCAGAATAGGATGGTTGGGGAAGATCTATGGGATTGCCTAATGAATAAAGCGGCGCAATTGGGCTCTTTGGCCATAGTGGGAAATCTGTTATGGCTCATATGGTATAACAAGAATCGTTCTTTGCATGAATTAAGTTGTATGGCTCCCAATTCGCTTTGTATGGCAGCGGTAAGACAGGTGAATGCTGTGGCAATGGCATTGCAGAAAGGTTTGAGTTCTAGTCAGATTATGATAGCTCAAAGTTGGTCTCCTCCAATGATAGCGCAATACAAAATTAACACCGATGCAGCTTTTAATATGAACACTGGAGAAGCGGGATTAGGGGTGGTAATTAGGGATAAACGAGGATTGGTTTTTGTCTCTGCTATAGCAAGAATTGCCCATGTTCCAGATCCTATGTTTGCGGAGGTGTACGCAGTGAAATTTGGAATGAATTTAGCTCATCTATTTGCATTGCAGTCATGTGAGGTTGAGTGCGATTCGCTTCTGGCAGTGAAGGAGATTAATAATGCAGAACAGGTGCTATGGGAGGGTGGAAATTTGGTCCCTGTTAAACATGTACATAGGAATGTAAATATGTTTGCTCATAATATGGCACATTTAGATTGTGCTGTTGGTAGTTATATTTTCTGGTGTGGATACCCTCTACCTGTATGTAACCCAGATTTATAAATGAAATGAAGTTTGATTTTCTCAAAAAAAAAAAAAAAAAACTCTGTCGTAAACAAATTTCCATTAATCATACCATGTTAATTTCGAAAATAAAACAATAGAAAAGGGAAAAGGAGGAGCCCAATTCTTATTGGGCCTGGATGTTTATTTTAGTAATGATTAGGCCCATTTAATCTTAAAAAATTTCATTTTCGGCCCATTTTGTTCTCTCCAAAGAATAACGATAAGGGAAAAACCGAAACGAACAGCCAAGGAAGAAGTGAACTTTTTGTGGGGCTGTCCATGGAAGTCCTTGCAAGCTCTTCTGCAACTTCTACAAGTCCTCATTTCACCTTTTATAATCCCAGGAGACCCTCTTCTTTTACGTTCAAGCCCAGCATCGTTTCTCAGGTAATCTTTCTTTTACTTCACTGCTGACTTTTGGGTTATAAGAGAATGAGTTAATCTTCTTAGTGATTTGTTCTGTATAATTTTGAAGGCTTTTGCTGGGAATGGTTCATGATTTTACCATAATTTAGAGTTCATAAGATGATTAATGCGTGTCTGAGATGAAAATTCTTTGAATTTGGACTGTTTGAAAATTTGTCTCTTCAATATAGTTTTGGTTTATTTATGTGGCTGTTTCCTGGTAGTTTGGCTTTTTAAAGAACATTTTTAATGGTTTTGTTTAGTATATGGGGTTGCAATTCTTTGGAGCTTGATTTTGAAGTAAGGGATGTGCTTATATTGCTTTTTCACCCCCTTCATTGTATAATATTGACCATTGCTTGGAAAGATTTTGGATCACATGATCATCTGTGTAAAATTTATCTAGGCAATACAAATTGTATAAAGCATTGAGATTTGAGACCTTTTTTGGTTCATCATATAGTTTTCTTGCCTGGCATTTTTTTTTTTTACTTGAAAGGCTGAAACTTTTCCTAATTAAGTATGTCATGACTCATGAATGAATTTGACATATAAGTGTGTGAATGCTGACATTGTAATTGCAATGGGAAGCCTTTCTTATTTTGTATCTTTCAAATGGATTTCTTTCAGGTTTATCCATGGGAATCTTTTCCTGTAAGGATCATTGAGTCTCGTTTGTTGTGTCGAATATCATGCATAAGGACGAATGTCAACGGGTCTGGATTTTGTGGCAGTTCTGATGCAATTTGCAAGAAAGACTTCTTGTTCCACCCATTATGCAGGCTGAGTAAAAGCTTTACATCTCAGTCTGGTTGCTTTGCTATTAATCATGGATGTCCATGTAGATTCAGGATATATTCAAGTAATCTTCAAAAGGTGATGAGCCATTCAGAAAAACTTAGACAGCATGTCTCTTTTGTTTTTGTTCGATTAGTTGCTGCTATGCTGCTGGTTACTTCTGTTTCCTTTGCTGTTAGCAATGAACCCTCATGTAAGTTCTATTTTATCTAAAATACTCTCAAGGCTTTCAACATACGGGGGTATCTTTTGTTTACACATTTCCATACCAATTCTTTATATTATTGTACAGGGGCCCTCTCTGAAGAAAATCTCCTTTTCTTAGAGGCATGGAGAACCATAGACCGTGCATACGTTGACAAAACTTTCAATGGACAAAGTTGGTTTCGCTACAGAGAAAATGCACTTCGAACTGAACCAATGAACAATAGAGAAGAGACATGTATGTGAAATATCTATAGTATTTGTTTCACATTTGGTAGTTTGCAGTATGTAACCCAAGCGATGACTTCAAGTAACAAGGGTGTGCGACCAGATTAATATGCATATTTGTGATTGTATTGCTGATAACCTTTTATTCTGTTATTTTGCCTCTCATACCAGTTCATAAATGTTTTGCTTGATCACTCGTTCAAATTTTGAAGCAGTGTTTTGAGGAGATAGTATCTTCATCTGCTTGTTGCATTTGATGGTTGTATCAAATTATTGTTGAAGTTGGGAATTAGTTAAATGATTACCCATGCAATGACTCCATTAATTAGTTTAAAGTATAATGATTCTGTATGCTATCTACTGCTATTCTAAGTTCTAGTTGCATGTTTCTATGCAGACACGGCCATAAGAAAGATGCTCGCAACACTGAATGATCCCTTCACTAGGTTTCTGGAGCCTGAGAAGTTTAAGAGTTTGCGGGTATGATGCTGTTTCTTCTCATGTCTTCACTTCCTGCATATAGCCTGAATAAGATAGAAGATAGTTTCAAAAATTATTATTGTTTTCTCAAAATTTATTTTTTAAATACGTGTTATTTCTCTAAAAAATATTAATGTTTCTGAAGGCAGTCTGGAACTCGAGGGGCTCTTACAGGTGTGGGGCTATCAATAGGTTACCCAAATAAATCTGAAGGACCAAGAACTGGGCTTGTTGTTATTTCAGCTGCTCCTGGAGGTCCTGCGAATCGGGCTGGCATTTCATCTGGGGATATTATCTTGGAAATAGATAATTCAAGCACAGAAAGCATGGGCATCTATGATGCAGCAGATAGGTTGCAGTAAGTGTGCTACTGCATATATTGATAAGTCAGTTGAAGCCTTCTCATATTTCATTTTTTATATACATTGTGAAGAAATATAAATTATGCCCCATCTTTCTTTTATGAGTGTGTCTATTTGTACATTCTATTCCAGTTATTTACTGCTATGGTAAACTTTTTGACAAATCTACAGGGGACCGGAAGGAACTTCAGTGGAATTAACAATTCAAACTGGACCAGAAATAAAGCACTTAGCTCTGACGTATGTTAAGTGTTCCATTTGTTTCTTATGATGCATTTGAACTTAATGTATAGGTTACTTTGGGCAAGGTCTACCAGTGGTAATTGGTCTGATATCTTAAAATGTGTCACTGATTTGTTATGCTTTTCCATATTGAATTGAGCTAGAGATTAGAATTACGGGTTCTACATTTTCCTTTCATTCTTTTTTGTTGTACTTATTTTCAGACAGATTAATATTGACTAACTACTTCTTTCTAGGCGTGAGAAATACTCATTGAATCCTGTAAGGTCGAGACTATGTGAGGTACCAGGTTCTGAGAAGAACTATCCTAAGATCGGTTATATCAAGCTGACATCATTCAACCAAAATGCTTCTGGTAAGTTAAGATATTGACTGCAAATATGCTTTGTTTTGACACTGATATGGACTGGAGTGCTGGATTTCTAGGTTGTATGGTTTTGTAGGAGTTTATTGACATAATAACAAAATTTGAAGTTTTCCTCCTTGCATATTCACCCTTCTTTCCTTTTCTTTTCTCTTTTTGAGCATTTTTGTTCTCTGCTTTAATAAGAGATTGCCCTCAGCACTTTCTTGAGTTTATACATAGGATATATTATCATAAAACTTACGTTTCTTGTAGCTGCTGTCAAGGAAGCAATTGATTCTTTAAGGAGTAATAGGGTTAATGCCTTTGTGTTGGACCTTCGTGATAATAGGTGATTATAGCTTTCAACATGATCCATTTTAAACTTGCTCTTAAGACAGGCTTTCTGAAAGGTTAAATTTGCTGCAGTGGTGGTCTTTTTCCAGAAGGAATTGAAACTGCCAAGATTTGGTAAGTTTAAACTTTTTCGATAGAAGGTTCTTTTTATCTATGACAAGTTTCATGATACTAGTTGTCATCATTAGTCTCTGTCTAACAGGTTAGACAAAGGCGTGATTGTGTATATATGTGATAATCGTGGTGTTCGAGACATATATGACACAGATGGAAGCACTGCAATAGCAGCTTCAGAACCCCTTGCTGTGCTGGTATGCGTTTCGTTGTTAGTTTTGCTGCATGGGAATTATATTGATGAATGTGCTAGAGTCACAGTTTATCATGTCAGTCTGTTTTAGTGTGTGAGAGAGTAAGAGATGATGGACCTTAATCCTCAGAATTTCATCATCTGAATTTCGATTAGGTGAACAAGGGCACAGCGAGTGCAAGTGAAATTTTAGCTGGTGCTTTGAAAGATAATAAGCGTGCCGTGTTGTTTGGAGAACCCACATATGGCAAAGGGTAATTACTTCTTCATCTACAATGTATAGAAGCATCATCCTATATTCTAGAAACCTAACCACAGTGATGCATTCCATTTTGCAGCAAGATTCAGTCAGTTTTTCAGCTATCTGATGGCTCCGGCTTGGCTGTTACTGTTGCTCGTTATGAAACACCTGCACATAATGACATCGACAAGGTTTATATCTGATCTACCCTTCTATATATCCATGTCACGTTCTTTTACCAACTCTTCTATCATCTTTCTTCCATGCAGATTGGTGTGATCCCAGACCATCCTCTGCCAAATTCATTTCCCAAGGATGAGGATGGTTTTTGTGGCTGCCTTCAAGACTCTGGATCTGCTTGCAATGTCAACAATGTTCAACTGTTCTCGAGATGACGATTTCTGTTCCGCAGCTATGTTTGTGGAAGATGATTCTTTGTGCATGTAAAACATTCTTTCAAAATTTTCTGGTTTCATTTCAATTGAGAAAATGTATATTTTTCTTTTAGCTGTCTCATCTCCAACAAAAATGTGAGACACTTGACTATTTTTGTATACTACTAAGGGAGAATCCATTTCCAAGATTCTTGTGAAAGTTGAAGGTTAAAGTACAGAATTTGTCCCTCAAGTGGTGTGACTATAGCAAATTGGTCCCCCAAGTGAAGAAATATGTAATTTAGTCCCTCAAGTCGAGTTAACCGAGCAATCAAGTAATTTCCGTCCAATGTGCCGTTAAATGTCCGACGTGGCAGTGACGCCGTCAACTATGTTGACGTGTCAACTGTCACGTCATACATTTTGATTAAAAAAATATTTTTTAAAAAAAAAATTGGGTGAGGGACCTAATTGCTGAATTAACTCAACTTTAGGGACTCAATTGCTTACTTAAGTTCACTTCAGGGACCTATTTGCATATTTGCCCATAATTTTTGGTTTTTTTAAATAAAAAAAATCATTTTTCTTTTCTTTTTTTTTCTATTTTCTTAAATAATTTTTTTTTTCCAAAACTTGTGGTGAATATGATTAATATTTTAAATAGGAACAACAATAGATTTATGAATGATGTAATTGGCAATATTTAGTATATACTAATCATTTATATCAAGTTTCTCTTCCATGACTGTTTCTTGTTTTAATCAGTCAATTTCATATTGTTTTACTTAATAATAGTTAATTTATAAAACAACTACAATTAAAAAAATAATTTGATTTGTTTGATTTATTATATATATATATATATATTAAGTTTAAACGGACTACTTTTTCATTAATCAAGGAGTTGAATTACAAATATGAGAGGATAAATAATCCAACCATACCCTTTGGTCACCCAATATATACTAAGATTTGACAATATTATGGGCTAAAATATTTGTCATCTTTTTAACAAAATTAAAAGAGATAGTATCAATTTTTTTTAAAAAAAAAAAGTCATTTTCTTCTTTAAAAAAGAAAAAAATGGTTTTTTTTTTGAATTTGGACAAAAAAAATTGATTTTTTTTATTTTTATTAAAAAAACAAAAAAGTAGGGGCAAATGTGCAAATTGGTCCCTGAAGTGAACTTAGTGAGCAATTGAGTCCCTGAAGTTGAGTTAATTCAGCAATTAGGTCCCTCACCCAATTTTTTTTTTTAAAAATATATTTTTTTAAAAATATTTTTTAATCAAAATATATGACGTGGCAGTTGACAAGTCAGCATAGTTGACGGCGTCACTACCACGTCGGACGTTTAACGGCACATTGGACGGAAAGTCACGGAAATTACTTGATTGCTCGGTTAACTCGACTTGAGGGACTAAATTACATATTTCTTCACTTGGGGGACCAATTTGCTATAGTCGCAGCACTTGAGGGACCAATTATGTACTTTAACCGAAAGTTGAAAAAACTCCACCCCCAATGTATGAGATAATTTTTCCTTAATAAAAAGCAAATATGTTTTGTTCCTATTTGTGTGAAAGTAATACACGGATCCATTGAATTTTCACACGCGGATTTTGAACGGATGCCTTGTATAAGTGCAAACTTTTTAACATTTCTTTTTTGCTGAACTTTTTAACAGATCCAGATTAATAACTTTGACTTAGAAACCGTTTGACAATGACCAAATTTGAGGGCAAAATGTTCAATTTGGGGCCAAACGTTTGTAGCGATGCTCGATTTGGGGCCAAATGTTTCAATTGTAACAAAATGAGACCAAACGTTTTCGGGATTGCTCATTTCGGGACTTTTTCTAACGGAAATTGGGAGGTGTATTACACGCGCCGTTAACCGAGAGTGAATGTGCCACGTGACAATACAGTCCAAATGACTTGGAATTTTGGAAAAAATAAGTGTTACTAAAATAAAATAAATTTACTTTTTAAAAAAAAATGAATTTTTTTCACCTACCTCCATCTCTCTCTCATCTACTTCTTCTTTGTAAAGCTGCAATATCCTTCTTCTTCTTGGAGGCACCGATCGAAACCAACCCACAAAACATTAAAAAATTAGAGAAAGCACTTACCTTTTCACCTTAGCCTTCCTTTCTGGTTCTCACTTATTAAACTTCACAAATATAAAGAAAAATATAAGAACATAAAAGACCAACTTTAAACAGCAGCCACCAACCACCGCTCAAACCGCCACCCACAAAAAGATGGGCATCATTGTTTGGCTTTCTTCCAAAGCCGCAGACTTAGAACTAATGCAACCCATGGAGGAATTCTTGATGTTCAAATGAATACAATCTGAATAGCTTTTGGGATTGGCTAATTGTTCTTCGGTTATTGTTTCCTAATGCATCCTGTAAATCGATGGATGGCCTTCTTTCCTGTAATCTGTTAGCTGGGTAATGTTAATGAATTGGTTATTAACATTAATAACTTTGACTTAGAAACCGTTTGACAATGACCAAATTTGAGAGTATATGTGTATCATTTACAACCCTAACCCTAGTCAAATTATGCAGTTTGACATGATTCACATCAACGCGGCAAGTATTAACGAGTTAAACTTAGATTATCACCCAACTAAAGTCATATATTTCTCATCCGCTTAAGAACCACTATAAATGAAACATGGTTTCTCCAAAATGTTAAAACAAAATAGTTTTGCTTAAAAAAAAAAGGCTACCAGAATATATTTTTCAAATTCTAGCCAGAAGGCCATGTGAGGCTATTATCACTAGTGATTTCAAAAAGGTAAAATGTAGTAAGATATAGTAAGATGTTGCTACTCTGACTAGCGACTATAGCTCATCCTCACTTGCATCACCCCCACTTGATGGCTTCCCATTAACTGAAACAAGCTCTGTGTCGAATATTAGCGTTGCTCCACCTGTAAGTTCAGGGAACACTAAGTTATCATCTTTTCTGATGGACAATCATGCAAAGATGTAATGCAATTATGTACTTGCAGCATGCATACTAACATCATTTCCTCCAATCAGTTAAGTAATGCATTCAAATAGTTCTATCAACCACAAAAGAATAACGGACAAAGAAGAATTACCAGGTATGGTAGGTGGTGAACCCTGTGGACCATAACCAAGCTTTGCTGGTATTTTCAACTTGCGCTTCTCGCCAACACACATCCCCAGTAGCCCTTGGTCCCATCCTGAAAATATCAAATTATTTTAAGCATCAATGAACTCCAGGTAATTTAACAACCAACAATCCAGTCACAACACCAACGGAAACATAATCCGAGTTTTTGCAAAAAGCTGGTGCAGCACGTCATGGCAAACTAACCTTTGATTACTTGACCACTACCAAGCTCAAACTCAATGGGATCACCCCTTTCAAAACTGGAATCGAAAACAGTTCCATCAGTGAGTTTCCCCTGCAAAAGGAATGGCAGTTAGTTTAAACCAAGAAAGTCATCAGTGGGTACAACTAAGTCTAACCACAAAGTGTCTGGAGCAAAACATACTTAAACCAAAAACTTTTCAATTCTTTTTTCCTTGTACAGAATAATGACACCAGCCATAATTCAAAATAGGTAATTGCCCACAAAACTATCCAATGTGGCCCTATACATAAATTATGGAAATTAAAATGATTAACAAAACCACTAAAACAGAACTCTCTGTTTTAAAAATCAAACAGAAGAACATGCTTGACAAGTTGAAACCAATTACTAACATTTCGCAAATCTCAGAAATGTATAGCTCATTTCAGGAGAACGATCTAAAAGTTTCTAAGAAATACAGGAACAAAGCACAATCCTATAAGCAGCATTCACTACTGAGGGTCAAGCAATATATGTTATAAAATTGAACATTCAGCTTAAGCTTTCTTGGAACATACCCGATAGTGCACCTTGATTCTATCGCCTTTATGAGCTTGAAATTCACATGACTTGGGCTTATACTGTGAATAACAAAGGGGCATTTAATACAAAAGAGTGAGCAAGAAATAGATAATAAAATCAATCACAAACAGGAAAAAGAACACAAATTACAAATACTAGTAGTGAACTCCTTTACCCATACATAGAACAATTTCTAACCATATAAACCAATTAACTTCATCACACAACGTTAGAAAGTTAAAAAGACACGCAGCAAGTTTTAACCAACATTTCTTGATATTTCCCTGAAATCTGTCAGCATTTTAGATTGTTGACAGGTTACCCAGCAAGGGAAAGTGAGTCAATTCTACTCCTAAAGTAACCATAGCGATTGAAAATGAAACTGCTACTATGCAACCACAAAATTCTCCAAGATTCTATTCCTATCAATACCAATACTAATTACAGAAACAATTCTTGCAGCCTACGATTTATTTAGCTCAGACTCAGATCAAATTACCAAAACCCAGAATACAAAAGTGTTTAAACCTACTAAAATCAAGGAAGTAAGAATACCTTGACGCCGATCTGCAGTTCAGTCACATCGCCAGACTTGGCACTCGCTGAAGAATTTCATGAAATGGAATAGTATAATTAACATGAGGAAGCTAAATTGCAAGAAATCAT
>AWWV01015131.1:0-13305 GCA_001974805.1 Corchorus capsularis
TCTTTTTTTCTTTGATCATTTTTTTCATTTTTTTTTCTCATCCATTTTGCTTCTACCCATTCTTCTCTATTCCGATTGATTGATCAAACCCATGACCCATGTCCCAAAAAGAATCTTTTTTTTTTCCTGCCAAACTATACAACGCCCATTAGCCAAAGGGGCCAAAGGCTAGGGAACTTATTTTGGGTCTATTAAATCATGGCAACAAAGCAGATGAGATGGGAAGGATCAGGTTCTGTTTCTAGCACTTTTGAGTTTGAGAGTATAATGACTCTTGATGGCACATTGTTAGTGAGGGTAAGGGGAAAGAGGAGTGAAAGACATAGAGACTTTGTTTGAGAGTAGAGGGGTGTAGATCTAAACTTGGCTAGCTTTGATGGCCTTGCTTTGTGCAAAGGACCGATGTTTGTCCAAATTGGGGGTTGGCCGGTTGGGAGGCCGGCAACGATATGTCGTTGGAATTTGGACTAATAGTTTTGGGATTGGAACCAAGACGGAAAATTAAAAATTAAAAAGAACAAAACCTAAACAAAGAAGGGAGAAAGAAGATGACAAAATTAGGAAACGTGGCTAAGCATTTCAAAATGACAATTTTGGTATTTTGTGAAAATTTTCATTACACGTAAAAGGGATGCCATTACACTAAATTGAAATCATTACACCAAATATTGACAACATTTTACTATTACACCATCCATTGATTATTTTAAAATTCAATACACCTAACTGGAATTCTCCCATCTATTTCATATGTTATATATAGTTGTAACAAAATTGATAAAATTTTAACTTTAGCCCCCCTAAAGTTATAAATTTTGGCCCCTCAACTTTACATAATTATTTTTTTATGTAGTTAAGTTTATATTTTTATCAATATTAATCTATGATTTTAATTATAATTTAGTTTTGGAATAAGTGATTTTATTATTAAATTTTACTGACTCTTTAAAATATGGTTGACGATAACATTATTATTTAGTTTATATTTATATTATATGGAATGATGAATTGAGAGTAACAAAAGAATCTATAATATAGATGAAATATTTTGTATATATGAAATAAGTGCAATATGAACCCCCCCAAACCGACAATCCTGGCTCCGCCCTTGCACAAGATAATGCCAAATTCATTCTCCCCATGCCTTTCCAAATTCTCATTTCCCTCATCCAAATCTCAAGTGATTAATTTCATTTCTAAATTTAACTTGCTTCATGCAACCTCAGGATTGTTTATTGATTATTATAGATACCAAATCAATAACTTTGACTTAATTAGAAACCTTAAAAGGAGGAATGAAACGAAAGAATTTGTAACTAAATTAGTGCAGCAAAAATTTTTCCTGAATAAATTGGTGAGTAAACACATCAACTACTAAATAGTTTCCCTTGCACACAAATTTTAACTACTATATATACACATCCCTTCACTAGGGATATATCTCTCACACACAAGCAAAGAAATTTTCATTTTTGTTGCTGAATACATATAATCCTGCTCTATCTTAGCCATGGCCAGATTTTCTGCAACTCATATTGTCCTCCTTGCTCTCCTTTTAGCTGGTCTGTTTTGGGTTTATATATATGTATATATATCCCTTTTGATCACTCATATTTTTGATAGCTTTTTTCAAAGAATATTTTGTTTTGTCAATTAGTTGTTTATTGATTTTGATTGTTGCAGCAATTGTAGCTGTGTGTGAAGCACAATTAATAGGACATTGTGATAAGACCTTTGATCCAAATGCAAATGGTTGCAACCTTGAGATTTATGAGGCGCAGTGTTTGAACAGATACAAATCAACCTACATGTATGCGGTTTGCCAGGATAGTGCACCTCCTTTACCTCATCAGTGTCTTTGTGTTTTTCATTGTGATCATACTGTTTAATTCTCTTTCTTTATTTGTATGACGGATTATTCCAATAAGTAAACAATAAAGCAAGACGTTTTTGTTAATTTATCGGCACGGATTTTGATCAGAAAATCAATCAATCAATCGCCAAACAAGACTCTCTGATGATTTATAATTAGAAACGAAGACGAAGTATCATTTTGCTTCAAAATTTAAACAGTAATTAAATCCTGAATGTCATCAACTTCAGTAATTAAATCCTTGGACAAAGAAAGGAAAAGGGAAAATATATATACTAGAAAACATGGTCAATTGTGACGCAGCGTATATGAGTGTGACAAACAATCAACAAAATCCACTTTGATGAAGGTGTTAATTTGTAATTAAAATCACCAAAAATTGTACCACTCAAAAAAAATCACCAAAAATTGAGATAAAACTTATGAAAATATTATCAGAGTAAAAATTAATTAGGGTTTTCTATAAAACTAATTAAGTAATAAATAAACAAAATAAAATACTAAGCTCAATAAAATACTCCGTAGAAAAAAGCCAATTGCGACGGGATGAATATGTATCTGTCGCGAATCATAAACTTAAAATACTGCTAAATAACTGTTTTCCCCTTAACTTAAACTATACGGTTTTGATTGTTTGCCTCTTAAAGTATTATTATGGTGAATATTTTGCTTCCTAAACTTTTATTTTAAACCCCTGTTGCAAAAGGCCTAACTGACTTCTGACAGTGCTGATGCGGACATGCCACTTCAGCATCGAGTGACACGTGAATTTTTAAAATTGAATTATTTTGCCGGACTTTGCTACACGCCCCTTGTGATTGTCACACACGATGTTCCCTCCTGATGTGTCTATCACATGTCAGGCCATATGTCATCATTTTATTGGTTCCAATACACCATTTATAAATTTTAATTTTTCGAACCCTTAAAATAAAATTTTAATTTTAATTTGGGCTAAACTTAGTGAATAAATTATATATTTTATTTCTAAAACCCTATAACAATATTATTAATTATGAAATTTACCCTTAAAATAAAAACAAAATTTTAATTTGGAGCTAAACTTAATGAAATTAGTTTTGTATTTTATTTCTAAAACCCTATAACAATAAATTATTAATTTTGAAATTTACCCTTAAAATAAAAATAAAATTTTAATTTGGGGCTAAACTTGGTGAAATTTTAATGTGTAATGGACACATCAGGAGGAAGCATTGTATGTGGCAAAATGGTGGGGCAAGAAGCATTATTCTATTTTGCCCCATAAACTTGACGTTTTATTCCTAAATTTTTAAAATCTTGACATTTTACCCCTAAGCTTTTAAAATTTTATTGACAAAATTGTACATGACAAGTCCACGTGTAACTCATGCTAATGTGGCTTTTCCACGTCACTTAATTGATGGAGAGGGGAACAGAGCTCCAAAATAAAAGTTCAATGGATAAAATGTCTGCAATAAAACTTAAAGAAGCAAAATTTACGCAATAAGGGGCAAAATTATGCCCTTAAATTAATACAACAAGAGACACATATATATCACCTTTTTTTTTTTGGGTAGAAACAATACTTGTTAATTTGTGCATGAAAGTATAACATTCTTTGAAAAGTTGAAACACTCCTCTGCACGCCATGAAACAGAATACTTGTAGAAGGATTTGCCAAAACATTAGCAAAAGATTATACCAAATCTTAATCTATTATATTTTTCCACATATTGCATTTCCCCCATTAGGAATGCCAAATCTTAATATTTATTCATTTCTAAATTTAACATTGGTACATGCATCACTATACACTACCATATATTATATATATACCTCCTTTCTACAGGGCTAAGTACTCACACACACACACTCAACTCAAGCACGAGCTTAAGTTTTTTGTTATTGCTTATAGCCATGGCCAGAATTTCTTCAACTCACCTTCTCATCGTTGCTGCTCTCTTTTTCACTGGTAATGTTTTGGCCTTTGGGTCCCTTAATTTTTGACTCATATATATTTCAATATAGCATTTTCATTTCTAAAATTAATACTTATTATTGTTTTGTTTTGATTTTTATTGTTGCAGTTGTGGCAATGGTATCTCTCATTGTTGATGCACAATTGATCTGTGTCTTAGATCCAAACAACTGCGACCTTTTGAATTGTAGAACCAGGTGTTTCAATGAGCACAATGGCGCATTCGGAGAATGCCAGGAAACTTCAAATAACGGTGTGACCGCAACTTTTCGATGCATCTGTCTTAATTTAACATGTTAATAATCCTCCTACCGTTAAATAATCTATTTCTCCACTTTCGTATGTCGATATATTTTCAAATAAGCAAGAAAGTGCAGTAATAAAGAGGGTGAACTATTTTGCATTTGCTTCTTCTCTATAATTTATTGGTATCATTTATACGTAGGAAGTTTTATTCTGCTTCAAAATCCAAACAAATAGAACCAGCGGAGACTAAATTAACGTGGTCCGTTTAACTCATAATGAAATACACTATTAAAATGGGTTTTCTCTTTTCTCTCTTTATATAATAAAGCTTTTTTTTAATCATATGATTTGAGATATGTATGATTTCTGGTCTAAGGATGAGTAAGAACCAGAACAAACAATCTTTCAACATTTTGGTTTGGACTAATTAAACACAAGAGAGAGCAAAGATGTCATGTGGGGCACTCTTGTCATGCTCCAACATTAATGGAGTCACCAAAACAACTTATTTTCCAAGAACATAAAAGTGTCACCAAAACAGCAAATCTCAAATTCAATTTTAAAGATATTGTATAAACATATTAGGCTTAATAGACATTTTGACCCCTTGAAGTTGTAATAATGTAATAACTCTGTTTCATGAGTTAATAAAATAGTCACTAATTAAGCATGCTATGCATGAACCCATTATGGAAATTGGAAAGCAACTTTCCACATGCATCAAGCACAACGATATCATGTCTAAAATTTAATTAAGGACCATAGTCCCATAATTACGATATTATTCCATATTAGTCGAAAAATCCAGTACTTTTTGACCCTTCTTATGTACCAAAAAGAAAGAAAAAACAAATTAATATCCTCCAACTGGCATCCTACTTTGGAAGAACATCAATACAAGATTATGCCAAATTCATTCACCTTTTGCCTTTCCAAATTCTAACTTCCCTCCCTCATCCAAATTTCAAGCGATTTCATTTCTAAATTTAACTTGGTTCATGCTTATCTATATATATACACACACTATATAAACAAACTCAAGCACAAGATTTAATTAGTTGCTGAATCCTGCTTTAAATAGTCAATGGCTAGATTTCCTCTCACTCATGTTCTCATCCTTGCTCTCCTTTCACCTGGTTTGATATATAGCTTCTTCTTTTTTTTTTCAAGAATATGTATATGATTTTCATCTTGTTTAATTTAGTCCAAGTATAATTAATTGTTTGTTATATTGTTGCAGTTGTGGTAATGGCGCCTCTCATTGATGCAAAAGTAAGATGTTCGAACATCTTATATACAACTGGTTGTGAAGTTGAGAAATGTATAGTCGACTGCCGCCACAACTGCACCTTAACCTTAATCCGTCAGCTAATTGCAGAATAACATCAGTATTCTTCAAAGGACCAAGATTTAAAGATTTGTAGAAAGAATAAGGCATCACGCTTTAAGAAGCACCTAGATCAAGCATCGCATTCTCTATAATACTTCTTCCAATAGAACAAGTAATAGAAAACGTACCTGGATCTTTGCACTTAGGAGGTAAACTCTTTTGAAGCACAGCAGAGACATTAGCTCCATCGCTTACCTTACCTTGTAATCTTTTCTTGTTGGTACAAAGTTGCTTGAGGAACTTTGCATAATTCGGAATTTGTTGAATGGCATCAAGAAGTGGGATGTTAACCTCAACTTTTCGAAATATCTCCAAAATATCTTGATCATCATCTTCTTTCTTCGACTTCTTCAATCTTGATTGAAAAGGGATTAAGTTGGAATCGGTTTTATGCTTGTTGGTATCGCACACACCTTTTCCTTTGGGTTGAGTTGCGGCATCATCCTTGTTGGAACCTTCAATCGGCGCAGCTCTTTTGTTATTGGGTTCATCTTCAATCTTGATTTCGGCAGGTACTTGTAAATCTTCTTTGGTGTAGCTCGGCTCTCCTTTAGCTTGTTGATGTGCGGCAAGGTTTGAATAAGGGTCTTGCAACTCTTTTCCACTCCTTAAAGAAATTGCACTGACATTCTCTTTATGAGGTACCTTCAGTTGTGATGGAATCCTTTGTTGACCTTGTGTCTTGAGATCACTCATATCACCAGCTAATTGGCTAATTTGTTTTCTCATCATCTCCATAGCTTCTTTGATTTGTTGTAACTCGATAGCTTGTGAAGATTGAAAATTAGGTCTTTGAAAAATCATTGGCATTCCTTGAAATTACCTTGGTTCCCATATTGTTGACTTGGTTGCTCAGGTCTCCAATAAGGTTCAGGCTTCCTTTGATAAGCTCCTTGTAATCCCACGGCATTGACTCCTTATTTGTTGTCTTCCAAAGTAGGGCACTTATCAGTATAGTGTCCTTGAGAACAAATTCCACAAACCCTAGGCACACTTGAAAAATTCGCATGGAACAAATCAGTGAGCATAGCGATTTGCTGATTCGTTTCTTGAAGTTGTTGCTCCAATGAGGTGGAATAGGTAGAAACTTCATTAATTCTTCTTATAGGGCCTTCTCTTGAAAAGTCTTCTCGAGATCCAAATTGTTGAGTGCTTGCAGCCATGTTTTCCACTAAAGTCCAAGCTTCGGCAGGAGTTTTGTCTATGAAAGCTCCTCCACTTGCAGAATCGATGGAAGATCTGTCAAACGGTAGTAATCCTTTGTAGAAGTACTAGATCAACAACTATTCATTGATTTGATGATTGGGGCAGCTCGCACAAAGTTTCTTGAAACGTTCCCAATATTCATGCATTGTTTCTCCATGGCGTTGCTTAATTCCGCAAATCTCCTTCCTTATGTTTGATGCTTTGTGTGCAGGAAAGTACTTTTCCAAGAACAGCTTCTTGAGGCTCGTCCAAGATGTGATTGAACCAGTGGGTAAAAGGTACAACCAATCTTTTGCTCGGTCAATAAGAGTGAACGGAAAGGTTCTTAACATGAATTGATCTTCAGGAATAACTTGAATACTTGTAGATGCGCAGGCAATCTGGAAATCAGTTAGATGTCGGTGAGGATCTTCTCCAGGCAAACCATGAAATTTGGATAAAATCTGAATAAATCCAGATTTTATCTCAAAGTTTTCATTAGTATCTGGGTAACGAATGGCTAAACGTTTGGCATTGACGTTTGGTGCAGCTAACTCTCTCAGAGTTTTGGGTTGTTCTTCATCAGCCATGTCTTCTGACGATGTTGAAACAGCAGATCTAGGAGAACTTGGTTGAGAACTTGAATTGGATGACTCCTCTTCTTGTAATCGGCTTTGTATCTTCTTCTTCTGAAATAGTGTTCTTTCAGGCTCAGGATTGAATTCTAAACCTTTAATACCACTACTTCTTGTCTTTGGCATGCAATTTCCTAGAAAAATCAAACAAAACTAAAAAGAAAAATTAGCAGTAACAGTTCTTAAATAAAAAATTAAAAAGCAAAAACAGAAAATAAAAATATTTTTTTAAAAGGAAAAATCGGAAAAGAAAATTATTTTTTTTATCGATGCAAACCCTAATTTTTTTTAAATCACAAATTTTTTTTAGAAAAAACGGAAAAAGGAAAAACTTTTTTTTTTAGAAGAAAACGGAAAAACAATTTTTTTTAAAAGCAGATTAATTCTTGGATATAATCTCTTTTCACTTCCTTTCAATTCCCTTCCCCGGCAACGGCGCCAAAATTTATGATCATGTCGTCAATGACCATAAAAATAATCCCCACAAAACTAACTAAAATAGCTAGGGCAAGTAGGGGTCGAATCCCACAGAGAAGAGTTATATGATGAAAGAAGAAAAATAAAGAAAAATCTTTTCCAAAAATCAATTAGAAAAGATGGGATTAGAGAAATTAATTATAAAGAAAACAATTAAACTAAAAATAAAGCAAAACAAATTAAATCTAAATCTAAAGCAGAATATAACGCAAACAATAATTATAAAGCATACTTCTTCTCCGATGGTATGATTCAATCAAATTAACTATGGATCATTGACTTAAAGGGTGAATTAAGCATCTTATTCTTGACTGACAACTGATATAGGTTTCCCAACATGTATATTAGATAAGAGGCCGATCAAAGTTGTAGTTATCCCTTTTATTCCTTCAATAATCAATTAATTTCTCAGGGCTTAAAGATCACTTAAGAACAAAGCATTAAGAACAGTTAATTTTACACACATGCCTACAAAGTAGAACCATACGAAGAACAATTTCTCGGCCTCCGATAGACAAACACCCATCAGGATGCGATCAAACAAACCTGATTCGCTACACACAATCAAACTTGAGTGATTAATTCTAAGCTTGATCTAGCCATAGATCCTCTTACATTGTTAGTGGCCACATAACTCAAATAAGATTCAGAATCATAAAATAAAACAGGGTTTTGACTACTATCATCAAGAACTTAACACAAAATTATAAGTATAGAAATCTCACCATAATCAATTGATTGAATTCACCAAAGGATTAGAAGTATTAAGGATTTAGCTACTCATGAACTTAGGAAAATCCATGAGAGACATAAGAATACTTACAGAACTAAGGAGAAACAATTTCTCTCCCTTGAAACCCTAGGAACGTCGCATCCCTCTATAGCTAGAGAGGGTGTCGACTTCCCCCTTCTAAAACTAGAGAAAACCTAAAACTAAAGAAAAGGTACAAAAAGAGAATAAACTATATGAGAGATTTGTTATGTGAGTGTAAGTGTGATCTGTGATACAGGAGGTGGCTATTTATAGTGGAGGAATAGGTTAGCACGGTTTAGATCTAACTTAGACTCCAAGTTGGATTAGATGTCATCCTAGAGTAGAATCCAAGTCAAAATAGGATTATGGAATTTTCTGGATTTCTGCAGAAACTTCGACTTGATATTCGGGCTTGAAGATGGCAGATCTGGGCTTTCCTCTTCAAAAGAAAGTTGTAGAGATCGGAGTTAGCTTTCCAACAGCTACTCATGGGCTTAAAACGGACATCTGAGCAGAAAGTTATGGTCTTTCTACGAAGACTGCGCTGAAACCGGACTTATATCGCAAATCTGCGAGATGATTGCGGGATTTGGATATTCTTTTGGATATTAGGCCTACAAATTGGGATTTTAACTCCAATTATAGGTTTATATTGGCTGAGTATATTCTCATATAAATTATCAAAAAATCCTCAACTTCAGGGCTTCTTCTGGGCTTGGCTTCAATCCTTTACAAATAAGCTCCAAATCTTCAATTTTTACTTCTTAAATTAATTCTTCAATTGGCTTCAAATCTTCAAAATATCTTCAATCACGAACTTCGCATCTTCAAATCTTCATTCCAAATGGCTAAGTCCATAGTTGAGTAAAAAGTCACTAAAATAGCTCCAAAAAGAGTGAAAAACAATAAGTTTTCACTTTTCTTGTCTTCAAGACCTAAAAACACAAATACTAGCAAAATAGGGTAAAAACATATATAAAAGTAGAAAAAAGTATATAAAAATAGCTATAAAAACATGCATAATTTTAGCTCGATCAATGTGACTGAGATTTGGTTAGATGAAAGTAGATATTTCAAGGAGTCTCTGTGCAAAAAATCATGCAACATTGAACCGGGGCCCTGGAACGCGTTTTTAGCCAAAAACCGTGATTTCGACTAAGGTATACGATTTCGGCTAATATTTTGCAAAAAATGACCACAAATATTTCCCCCCAATTTTTGTCTAAAATACTCATAGAATACATATAATTTAACTCCAAAAAGATTGGTGGACTTTCCACGCTTTTAATATCGTTTTTCATATTTTTCTGAATTAATTTCTAATTAAATCGAATCAAGATTCAAATGCTCGTAAAAATTAATCCTTCAATTCAATACGGCTGAAATTTAATTAGATTAATTTAGATATTTCCAGGAGTCTTGATGCCAAAAATCATGCATAATTGAACCGGGGGCCCGAAATGCGTTTTTAGCAAAAAAAAAACTGTGATGATTAGTACACGATTTCGGCTAAAATTTTGCAAAAAATGACTATAAAATTTTTTCCTCAATTTTTAGCGACAATACTCATAAAAAATATATAATTCAACGCCAAAAAGATTAAAGGGCGTTTCACGCTTCGTTTTTCCTATTTTTCTGAATTAATTTCTAATTAAAAGGAAACATGATTTGGATGTTTGTAAAAACAATGGCTGGGATTTGGTTAGTTGAATATAGATATTTCAAGGAGTCTCGGCACCAAAAATCATTCAAAATTATACCGGTCCGGAACACGTTTTTAGTAAAAACCCGTGATGATTATTACACGATTTCGACTAAAATTTTGGAAAAATTGAAAAGAAAAAAATTATCTCAAATTTTAGCCATAAAACTCACAAAAAATATATAATTATACGCCAAAAAGATCGAAGGGCTTTTCATGCTTTTAATATCATTTTTCCTATTATTTTCCAAATTGATTTCAAATTAAATCGAAACATGATTCAGATGCTTGTTTTACAAATCCTTAAATCCAATGTGTCTGAAATTTGGTTAGATGAAAGTAAATATTTCAAGAAGTCTCTGTGCAAAAAAATCATGCAACATTGAACCGGGGCCCTGGAACGCGTTTTTAGCCAAAAACAATGATTTTGACTAAGGTAGACGATTTCGGCTAATATTTTGCAAAAATTGACCAGAAATATTTTTCCTCAATTTGTGTCTAAAATAATCATAATATATATATATATATATAATTTAACTCCAAAAAGATTGTAGGACTTTCCACGCTTATAATATCGTTTTTCATATCTTTCTGAATTAATTTTTAATTAAATCGAATCAAGATTCAGATGCTCGTAAAAATTAATCCTTAAATGCAATGTGGCTGAAATTTAATTAGATGAATTTAGATATTTCAGGGAGTCTCAACTCCAAAAATCATGCAAAACTGAACCGGGGCCCCAAAATGCGTTTTTACCAAAAAAAAAACCGTGATGATTAGTACACGATTTCGGCTAAAATTTTGCAAAAAATTGACCAGAAAATTTTTTTTCCTCAATTTTTAGCCACAATATTCATAAAAAATATATAATTCAACGCCAAAAAGATTGAAGGGTGTTTCACGCTTCTAATATTGTTTTTCCTATTTTTTCCGAATTAATTTATAATTAAAACGAAACATGATTCGGATGTTTGTAAAAACAATGGTTGGGATTTGGTTAGATGAATATAGATATTTCAAGGAGTCTCGGCACCAAAAATCATTCAAAATTGAACCGGGCCCCGGAACGCGTTTTTAGCCAAAAACCGTGATGATTATTACACGATTTCGACTAAAATTTTGCAAAAATTGATCAGAAAAATATTATCTCAATTTTTAGCCATAAAACTCACAAAAATATATATAATTATACGTCAAAAATATTGAAGGGCTTTTCATGCTTTTAATATCGTTTTTCCTATTATTCTCCAAATTAATTTCTAATTAAATCGAAACATAATTCATATTCTTGTTTTACAAATGTGAATTACTAAATACTGCCCCCTTTTACTAGCTACCATCCCCCTCCTGGACTAATTTGCCCTTTGCTTTATTTTCCATCAAACTTTAAACTTTTCAATTCTCTCAAATTCTCTCAACCTTCAAACTTTCAAAACACAATCATTCAAAATCATTCAAGTAAAACAACATCAAAACGCATGAACAAAGATTTTTCGGATTGAAAGTATGTTTTTTTTTAAGAAAAAAAGGTAAAAAAACAAATATCTATTTATCATTAATCAAATATTAAAGATCTCTTGCTAATATTGACATATCCATACCCATTTAAATTAAATAAATTGTCAAATACTTATTAAAGGACACAAGAAAATTAAAGAAAAATCTTTTAAAAAAAGCTTTAAAGAAGGGAAAAAAAAAATCAGCGGGTCGCGACCCGCGATCACACGCGACCCAAACCGTGGCGGGTCACGATCCGGGTGCGCCTTGGGTTGTAGGCGGGTCGCAACCCGCGCGCGACCCAGCCGTGGCCGGGTCGCACGACCCTCCTATTCTTATTTTTTTTTCTCTTCTTTAAACGTTTTTTTTTAATTTCTTTTAATTTTCTTTTGTCCTTTGATAAGTATTGGACAATTTATTTAGTTTAAATGGGTATGGATATGTTAATATTAGCAAGAGGACTTTAATATTTGATTAATAATAATAGATATTTGTTTTTTTTACTTTTTTTCAAACAAAAAACATACTTTCAATTCGAAAATTCTTTTACCCATCCCGGATGTCGCTACTCCATGAATTTTGATGTTTTTTTGTTTGAATGATTGAGATTTGAAAGTTTGAAGATTGAGAGAATTTGAGAGAATTGAAAATTTTGAAGTTTGAAGGAAACGGCAAAATAGTCCAAAGGGGGCGGTATTTAGTAATCCCCTTTACAAATCCTTAAATCTAATGTGGCTGAGATTTGATTAGATGAAGGTAGATATTTCGAGGAGTCTCTGTGCAAAAAATCATGCAACATTGAACCGGGGCCCTGGAACGCGTTTTTAGCCAAAAACCGAGATTTCGACTAAGGTAGACGATTTCGGCTAATATTTTGCAAAAATTTATCAGAAATATTTTTCCTCAATTTTTGGCCACAATACACATAAAAAATATATAATTCAACGCCAAAAAATTTGAAGGGCGTTTCACGCTTCTAATATTGTTTTTCCTATTTTTTCCGAATTAATTTATTATTAGAACGAAACATGATTCGGATGTTTGTAAAAACAATGGCTGGGATTTGGTTAGATGAATATAGATATTTCAAGGAGTCTCGGCACCAAAAATCATTCAAAATTGAATCGGGCCCCGGAACGCGTTTTTAGCCAAAAACCGTGATGATTATTACACGATTTCGACTAAAATTTTGCAAAAATTGAAAAGAAAAATATTATCTCAATTTTTAGCCATAAAACTCACAAAAAAAGATATAATTATACGCCAAAAATATTGAAGGGCTTTTCATGCTTTTAATATCGTTTTTCCTATTATTTTCCAAATTGATTTCTAATTAAATCGAAACCTGATTCATATGCTTGTTTTACAAATCCTTAAATCCAATGTGGCTGACATTTGATTAGATGAAAGTAGATATATCTAGGAGTCTCTGCGCAAAAAATCATGCAACATTGAACGGGGCCCTGGAACGCGTTTTTAGCCAAAAACAATGATTTCGACTAAGGTAGACGATTTCGGCTAATATTTTGCAAAAATTGACCAGAAATATTTTTCCTCAATTTGTGTCTAAAATAATCATAATATAT